>JAPQNM010000049.1:12978886-12998886 GCA_029783475.1 Metacarcinus magister
GGGAGCAAATGTAAACACACCGCCATCCTTCGCTCTTGATGATTATTATGATCTTCCAATGTAGTGGTGAGTGCTTTGTTTGTTTACGTTTTTGCCCGCCCTCTGGCGGCAGGATATTTTTTTGGCGATAATTACCCTTATTTACAAGAGATACAGCGTAATTATTACATAACGGTCATGAAAAAAATATGTAATCCATATTTTTACCTTTTTAATCTCTTTCTCTAGCAATTAATGCATATTTTATATACATGTGTCTGCTATTTGTAGCATTTAGCACAGTCACTCATAGCTATTTCAGATCATAGCTATGACGCCACTATAAGAAAAACATAGTCCTTATGACGGCAAGTTATAACTTCGTCATAGCTATGACTCTCTTATAAGGACTTCTTATGACTTTTTATAAGTACGTCCCCTGTTGTCTCGATGTGATGCGTGACGTGGTGTTTGACGGGCAAGCTGGCTGAATAAGGCTTAGTCAGCGTAGGGAAAGACTTAAGCAGGTCAGCGAACTGGTGGTCCTTTTGGATGACAGCATGCTGTGACCTGGCGCTGATTGTGCTGTGGAGGAGATGGAGGTGAGTAGGTCAACCAATTTTTGACCTTTGACATCCAACAAGAGGTTGAAGTGCCTCAGAAAGTCTGCTCCGAGGATTGCTTGTGAAACGTTCCCGACGTAGAAGGTCCATTCGAAGGAACGTCGGAGGTAGAGGTTCAGTTGCAAGGTGCGCCGTGTGTAGACAGGTATCTTGGTCCCGTTAGCGGTGAAGAGATGCAAGATTGGAGGTAGGGTTCGTAGATTGGCGGTCGCGGGGATTATACTGACATCGGCGCCGGTATCAATCAGGAATCTTATGTTGGAGCAACTGTCGTGAAGGTGGAGCAGCGCTGAGGGTTGGCGAGCAGCGCGCTGCATTGATACTCACTTTCCCAGGGTGAATAAAGCACCTGCTTCCCTCAGCAGACCGGAGGATGATGAATGAAATGAATGAAATGGCGAAGCCTAGGGACTTGACAGAAATTGCCATTTTCAGCGAATCCCATCGCCATGTCCCTCGACCACCCCGCGTTCATTCGCCCTGCCAACGCAATCGTTGGAGATGAGGCGCAATATATTCGAAGGAAGGTCACAGCCTACGGCGATGTATCGCCCAACTTGCGATGGCGATGTATCGTAAGGTCGGCGAATCCACTACGATGTGTTGCCATGTAGGGCGATAATTTGCAATAGATTATTGCATACATTGCGATTGCCCTGCGTTCGTTTAGCGATAATTCGCTAGACATTCGCGGGCACGTTGTGGATGGGGCACGGTGGTATATATAGTGGGTTCCCACTAACTGGCTGCACAGTGCCCAAATACCCCTTCAGCAGCTGCATTGCCATCATGGAGTACCTTAATCTTATTACCGAAGACATTGTGGAGTTTGCCATACCTGGTCCTCATGCCCTTTATTCACCTTCCTATATCATCACCTGAGAGAGAGGGGTTAAGAGTGGCGCCCTTTTCTGCCCTAACACGGTCCTTCCTGGACTTGTTGCGGTACTCGTTCAGGCTCCTGTCATATAAGAAAATATTTTCCTGGAGCCACTCCCCTAGCTCCCTTTCCACGTCGGCAGGTAGTTGACTTCCTCCTGCCTGTCCTGTCGCCATTGTGGTGCCCTTCCTCATCCGATGTGTCTGCGTGTGTCCTGAGTATGTCAGTCTAATCCCCGTTGTCCTCTGTATCGGCTTCATGTTCGGGTACGGTAGCTGAAGGAAGAGGTGGTGGTGGTGGCAAAAAATCTTCAGGATTGAGGACCTCACTGGGCTCATCTATGACTTCCACAGCTTGCAGGGTCACAAATTGGGGTTCTTCCTCTCCCTGGGGCTCCAACGTAAAATCAGGCTCACTTACAGGCGATGGGGGCGTCTCTTCCTCCTGAAGAAGAGCCCCTCGTGGCGGTTTTCTTGCCATTCTTGGGTATTTTGGCCATGGTGGTGGGGTGGGGGCACGTGTACCAGGTGGCGAGGGAACGTACATGTAGCGCAGCGGCTGGGTGAGAGTGAGAGAGCGTCGCATACGTGGAGATGCGTCGTTGACACATCGTCAGTTCCTGCAGTTGTCAGCATCGCCATTATTAACGTTCCTATGGCGATAGAACGCAATAGGCACGCTAATTTATCGCAGGTAATGGCGAATTACGTACGACCTTCCCGCTAATCAATTGCGATAATTTGCCATAACCCGATTCTCCGAGGCTGACTGGCGAAAGTTTTAAAATTTTCTAAAGTTTCACGCGGTCTGGCAACCCCCCAAGATGGCGCGCCAGACTCGGCAACGCCGGCTCGAACCTAGGAGAAGGCAAGCAATTGCGCGGGCGAATTCCTGGCGTTTTGAACGTAACGGACGGAGAATCGGCCATTTTGGGCTTCGCGGCCATTCGCGCAGCCGATTCGCCAATGTGTGACCCCAGCATTAGCTGAGTGTTCGTGGACCTCACCAGACGATGGAGAAGGGGAGCGGGTCCGCTTGGAGACAGTGGTAGTGACGTCCATGTGGTCGGCGGCATGGGTGGCAGCAGCTGCCGGCGGGTCACAGCGGTCGTCAGTCAGCATGAGTCCAATTAAGGTGCGGTCACACGAGCGTTTTTTCGGCTGTCGATGCGGCGGGACTGCAGTAAATCCTGCACTTGGGCACTAGCAAAGCACCCACGAACCGTAAGCAGTGTTGGGGTAGGCGTGTATGGTTGTGGCAGAGAGAGGTAGGTCTTTACTCTACCGTGGTTCTAGTGCGAGTCCAGGGGCGAGTTCAGCAGGGTTGGGAGGGGGGGGGGGGCAAGATTTGTGCTACTGAACGCTATTGGACAGTGAGCACGTCGAAGTGTTTTTTTTTTTCTTTTCGTGTTGAGATGAGCAGCTGACTGATCCAAAATGGCGGTGCACCCTTCTCGTGGGCACCCTTATCGCCGTAGAAAAAACTTGCTGATTAGAGTCTGAAGCAAATATAGCCGTAATAAATGCAGTATTTAGATGGCTAGAAGATGTGAAGAGATAAAAGAAGCCGTAAACTCTTGTGAGCGTGGTGATATTGCGTATATGATAGTGTAGCTAATAAATTTTTAGTTCTTCACAATGCACCTGGATTTAAATAACACACTTTTCGTATAAATTTTGATCCATTTTGAAAGATTTTGACATTCATTTCCGTCGCAAATGCATATATAATAAGACATCCTCATCAACCCCCAACAAACCCCCAACAATTCTAGGGACATGTGGGAATGCAGGGTTCTGGGGGGGAATACAAAATACAATGATTGTCAGAAAGTAGTTTGGTATTTCTGCATAATTACTGCTCGAATGATATCGATATAAATATGAAGTCGTACATCCTATACATAGTGTAGTCAACACATCTGTAAAGGTTTCAGGCGGTGCTAACCATTATTTAGCTGGTAAAGCATCTTTTAAGTTATGTTATGTTAGGTTATGGGGTAGAATTTTACATCTTCACCATAATGGCGTCTGTTTACAAAATACAATGTCTGCAACTCGTCCAACTCCCTACTTTTGGTCATAGAGAACATTTGATAGCTTCTAAATTAACCTAGGTAAAGATTCGAAAGACGACCCAGTCTGTTTTTAGGGCAAAGCAATTTTTTTCTAATAGATTTTTATGTGTTTTGAATTAATCTGATATTTGTTTGTTATGCCATGCATTTTTTCCCCCCCAAGGTAAACATTGCCACGAAAAACTCCGATTAATTCAAATCAATCAAAATCAATAAGAGAACAATTTTTTTAAGTAACCCTAAGCAAACCTATTAATAACCTAACCTATTTTGATGTGTTTTGAATTAATCTGATGTTTGTTTGTTATGCCATGCATTTTTTTCCCAAAGTAAAAATTGCTACAAAAAAGTCAGATTAATTCAAAACCATCATAATCAATAAGGGAAAAATTTCTTTAAGTAACCCTAAGCAAATCTAATTTAACCTAATTTAAAATATCTTAACAAGTATCCGAGATTGAATTTGCGGTGCATTATAGAGGTAACGAGATATCGAGTGGGTCATCTTACAAATCTTAACCTGGTTTGGTTACGTAAGGTTAGATTTAGTTAGGTTAGGCTTAATTAAGTTTGCTTAGGTTAGGTTAGGTTTAATTAGGTTTGCTTAGGCTTACTTAAAGCAATTTTTCTCTTATTGATTTTGATGGTTTTGAATTAATCTAACTTTTTTGTGACAATTTTTACCTTGGGGGAAAAAAAATTGCCTGGCATAACAAACAAACGTCAGATTAATTCAAAACACATCAAAATCTATCAGAAAAAAATTGCTGCCTAAAAAACAGACTGGGTTGTCTTCCGAATCTTTACCTAGGTTAATTTAGAAGCTATCAAAATGTTCTCTATGACCAAAAGTATGGAGTTGGACGAGTTACAGACATTTTATTTTGTAAACAGACGTAAAATTCTACCACATAACCTAACCTAACATAACTTGAAAGATGCTTTACCAGCTAAATAATGGTTAGCACCGCCTGAAACCTTTACAAATGTGTTGAGTATACATGTATAGTATGTACGACTTCATATTTATATCGATGTCGTCGAAGCAGTAGTTATTCAGAAATACCAAACTACTTACTGACAATCATTGTATTTTATCTTACCCCCAAAAACCCCGCATTCCCACAGGTCCTCAGAATTATTGGGGGTTGGTGAGGATGTTTTATTATATATGCATTTGCGACGGAAATGAATGTCAAAATCTTTCGAAATGGATCAAAATTTATTCGAAGTGTATTATTTACATCCAGGTGCATTGTGAAGAACTAAAAATTTATTAGCTACACTATCATCTACGCAATATCACCACGCTCACAAGAGTTTACGGCTTCTTTTATCTCCTCACATCTTCTAGCCATCTAAATATTGCATTTACTGCGGCTATAATTGCTCTAGATTCTATTATATGTTATTCAGCAAGTTTTTTCTACGGCGATAAGGATGTCCACGAAAAGGGTGCACCGCCATCTTGGATCAGTCAGCTGCTCATCTCAACAACGCCCCCCCAAAAAAAAACACACATCGACGTGTTCACTGTCCAATAGCGTCCAATAGCCCAAATCTGCCCTCCCCCACACTCTGCTGAACAGGCTCTTGGGCTGTTGAACGCTATTGGGCAATGAGCTACGTGCTGTGCTGTTTTTATATTTTTTAGTGTTGAGATAATCAGCTGGTTGATCCAACATGCCGGCGCACCCTTTTCGTGGGCACCCTTATCGCCGTAGAAAAAGCTTGCTGACTAACATATAATATAGTCTGGAGCATTTATAGCCGTAGTTAATGCAGTATTTAGATGGCAAGAAGAAGTCGTTAACTCCTGTGAGAGTGATGATATTGCGTAGATGATAGTGTGGCTGGTAATTTTTTAGTTTTTCACAATAATCTTAAATGTAAATAACACCGTATGAATTTTTATCCATTTCGAAAAGTTTTGACATTAACTTCCGTCGGAAATGCATATATAATAAGACATCCTCATCATCCCCCAACAATTCTGGGGACCTGTGGGAATGCGGAGTTCTGGGGGGGAAAGACAAAATACAATGATTGTCAGCAAGTAGTTTGGTATTTCTGCATAACTGCTGCTCGGAGGATATCGATATAAATATGAGGTGTTAGAACATAAGAACATAAGAAATGAGGATACTGCAAGAGGCCGGTTAATGACCTACACGAGGCAGCTCCTTGTCCCCCACCCTTGGAATAATGCAATATTTAGCCATCCCACCTGTCATCCCTATCCATACTCTGATCCAACCGTCTTTTAAAGCTACCTTGTTGACTCAGCACTTACTACGTGTCTACCCAGCCTATTCCAATCGTTCACGACTCTATTAGTGAACCAATATCTACCTAGGTCTATCCTGAATCTAAGTTTTTCTAGCTTGTACCCATTTCCACGTGTCCTATCCTGACTACTAAATTCTAAAACCTGATCAATGTTTCCCTTATTAATTCCTTTTACCCATTTGAAAACCTCAATCATATCCCCTCTTGCCCTCCTTCTCTCTAAGGAGTGTAGATTAAGACGCTTTAACCTATCTTTGTAGGGTAAATTTCTCAGCCCCTGAATCATCTTGGTCATTCTTCTCTGGACTGCCTCCAAGGAGCCTATATCCTTCCTATAATAAGGGGACCAAAATTGAGCTTCATAATCTAGGTGGGGTCTAACTAGCGCTAAATACAAACTCAGAATGACCTCAGAACTCTTATTTGTCACACACCTACTAATAAATCCCAGTATCTTGTTGGCCCTATTTCTAGCTATAATACACTGTTCCCTGGGGCGCAAGTCACTGCTTATTTGAACTCCTAAGTCCCTCACACTATATGACCTTCCTAAGGTATTGTCATCTAATGTGTAGTCTACAGACCTATTACCTTTACCTACGCTCATAATGCTACACTTGTTAACATTAAACTGCATCTGCCATTTTTCTGATCACTCGTACAGCCTATTTAAGTCATCCTGCAGCATCCTAGCATCATCTAAATTCTTTACCGGTCTTCCTATCTTTGTGTCATAGGCAAATTTACTGATATCACTGTTTATTCCTGTTTCTAAGTCATTTATATAGATTATGAATAACAACGGCCCTAGTACTGATCCCTGTGGTACCCCACTAGTGACATTACCCCATTCTGATTTTTTCCCATTAATCTGTACCCTCTGTTCCTTACTAGTAAGCCATCCCCTAATCCACTCTAGTACCTTCCCACCTATGTCATAAGCCTTGACTTTACTTAACAGTCTCCTATGGGGTACTCTGTCAAAGGCTTTACTCAAGTCCAAATAAACTATATCATACTCGTCCCCCTTATCTATGGTTTCGAAAACTTTCCTATGGAAGGATAATAAATTTGTCTGGCAGGACTTCCCCTTGCTAAAACCATGTTGACTATGTCTAATTAGCTTGTGATCATCTAAATGTTTTCTAATTGCCCTTGCTATGATAGCTTCTTGCCTACCACTGATGTTAAACTAATTGGGCGGTAGTTATTACTTTCTGCCTTATCTCCTTTCTTGAATATAGGAACTACATTTGCCTGCCTCCATAGCCTAAGAACTACTCCTGTGTCTAGGGATTTTCTAAAAATCATCGCAATGGGTACATACTATGCATAGTGTACTCAACACATCTCTGAAGGTTTCAGGCGGTGCTAACCATTATTTATCTGGTAAAGCATCTTTCAAGTTATGTTAGGTTATGGTTAGGTTAGGTTATGGGGTAAAATTTTACATCTTCACCATAATGGCGTCTGTTTAAGAAATAAAATGTCGTCTGTAACTGGGCCAACTCTCAACTTTTGGTCATAGAGAACATTTGATAGCTTCTTAAGTAACCTAACCTAACGTGACATAATATAACCAAACTTTAACCTACAATGACAAATAATAGAACCTTCTTCAAACCAAACTAAATTATATTTTTTGAAGAGAAAGTTTCTCAGAAAACATTAAATATCTCGCAAACTAAGAATTTGTGATGGAAATTCAATTAAGAAAACCTACTCAAAATACAAGAGGTAATGCAAAATTACAACCATGAATTCTCTAGAGTGTTCTGGTGAAGATGTAAAATAATATCGGTTATGGTTATGGTTAGGTTACGTTAGGTTATGATTAGATTAGTTATATTAGGTTTGATTAGGTACGGCTTGGTTTGGAAAGCTTTTTATATTTCATTACCCAAAAGTTAGGTATTTCACTCTAGATTTTTTTTCCGGATTGCTTGAATCTCGGTAAATTTCTCTAAATCAATTGCTCGAAATCAATTGCTTGAATGATAATTTCTCGAACTATCAATTGCTCGAAATAATAACCTAACCTATCCTAACCTAACCTAAATAGAAATGTACCGGTTCTTAATTTTAATTGTTCAATTAACAATCATAAAGTTGTATATTTTTATCTTATTTTTGGATATTCATCATTAAACCACTATTTTTGAGCAATCTGCCTTACGAGCAATTAATCGTTCAAGATATTATTTTTTACGCAATTGATTTAGAGCAATTTACTGTCGAACAATTTATTTCAAGAAATTTACCGGATACCTTATGGCCTATATTTGATTATAATGACGAGCACCACCTGAAACCTTCACAAATGTGTTAGGTACACTATGTTTAGTATGTAAGACTTCATATTTATATTAATATCGTCCAAGGAGTTGTTATGTAGATTTACCAGCAGTTTCGAGCACATTTAATGAGCTTTATGTTTTCATATATTTGGTTTCTAAGTGTGAACTGAAGGATTACATTATCCAGTAGGTGATCCCAGCATTGTACATCCTTTTTGGTAACTCACCCAGTCTTTTCAGGTGTCCAAACCATCTGAGTATTCATATTAAATTATTGTTGTAGTATACTTAAAAAAATAATGTCTTTAGGTAAACATGATAGAAAACCAAATAAAATTATTGACTTGTAAATACAATAGATTATATTATATTAGATTAGAAACAAACATTCAAAACATAAACACATATACATCAATGAATACAAGTATGTACATTGGGAGACTGCACTGAGTAAAAATTGAAAATTAAAGTAACTGAGGGATAATATGGAGATAACATTAGTGTCTTCTCCCGAGGTTAATACTTACATGTCATATATAATTAAGGTTACTGAATATCATGTAATATATATCAACATCCGGAAACTTGTTTAAACCAACAAAAAAAAACAGATAAAACTGGAGTATATGGTTACAACCCCGCAATGTTAGGTTTGACCAACCTTAACACAGCCTGTATACTACACTGGGACACAGACCTGACTAACGCCCTACAGTACACCTCACTTGAACGCATCTGACAAGACACACAACACCACTGGTGGACCTACTCCCCCATCCGTGCCCTTGACACTGCCGTCACCAGACTCCGAATTGGACACAGCCGCCTAAACTCGCACCTACACAAACTGGGCATGACAGATGACCCCCACTGCCCTTGGTGCCCTACACAACCAGACACCCCAGAACACCTACTACACTGTCCTCGCCACCACTCCCACCGCATGGCACTCCGCTCACTATCGTCTCTCCACCTCCGCAGACCATCAATAACTGACCTCTTAGGTGGCTCTCAAGACCCTGGCCTGGCTTTCAAAGTACTCAACCACACCAGGACCTTCCTCCAGAGGACAGCTCAACTCAACACGATCTGATCCACTTACTCATCTGCAACCTGCACTTTTGGGTCACTAGAGGCTGTGACACCACAGCCTGCACAGACCCATCAAATTCCCAAGAAGAAGAAATTCAACACGAAAACAGTCGTCCTCTGCCACAACCACGTAAAAGAGAGAGAACATCTTTTTGTGCTTCTCAGCCGTCCGTGTGTCGTTCGTGGATCGACAACTTAGTCAAATATCCGCAAGGAGTCATCCAGGATTTACTCTGTCACAAAACGGAGCCGGACAGGCCCAAGAGCGGCATAAGGTCTGTGAGGCCTAGTGACCACCTCGCCGGCGGCGGCGGGGGTTCCAAACCAACACCAACAACATCCCATGGATGACTCCGAGTATCCTCCCCTCACTAACAAGCACGGCCGGTGTTCGAAGAAAATCCTCCCTACCTGAATTAGTCGCACAACACACACTGCGCATGCGCAGAAGCGTGTCCAGCCCATGCCCAAGACCTGAGCCAAGCGGCAGAAGGCGTGATAAAGTCCTCCCTATAGCAACTGGTTGCTTGCATTTGTTTCCCTGGTTTATATACTTCTGCTAATTATGAAGGTAAGTTTTGATTGAAATTTGTTTTAGATGCTTTGTGCCCCACAGTAGAGTAAAAATAAATTAAATAAACAATATATTTGCCTTAATATTAGACTTGAGAAGATGAGGCATGTGAGGAAACACAACATACGAAAGTAAAAACAAGAAATAACCATAATTATTATGCATTATGATACTTGTGTGATGCCTTCTGGTGCCTGGATGTGTTGCTTTGATGTCTGTACCTTGTGTCTGGGTCAGAACAGATAAACTAAACAGTGTCTGTGAGCAGAATATAGCGAGAATTAACAAGCAGTGAGTGAAAACATTGTTATGAACATGGAGAGAATTTTGCCCAACGTTTCCCATATTTTATGTATTATAGTGTCTGTGTGATACCTTCTGCTTGGAAGTGTCTTAATGGTATCTGTACTAAAAATTCTGGGTCTCAAAGTAGTGGACAAAACCATTTTTTTCTGATAAGTTTTGATATCTTTTAAACTAATCAGCTAGATATCAAGTTTCTGCCAAAGGCTAATTTTTGATATTTTTTAAACTAACCAGCTAGATATCAAGTTTCTGCCAAAGGCTAAGTTTTGATATCTTTTAAACTAACCAGCTAGATATCAAGTTTCTGCCAAAGGCTTCCACAATTGCTTACCCTAGTGATGCTTACCATATTGATAGTTAAGAGGAAAAGGAGTCAATGCTCATAAAGGTTGCCTCTTCTCTGAATTAAGCCCCAGTCACACGAGGCGACTTTACTCGCTGCTACTGCAGTAGCTGCGACTGGTAGCCGCTTAGTCACCAAGTGTGACCGGTTAGTCATCACTAGCAAGTCCAACTGGTGACTAGAAATACTCGCAGCTACTAAAGTTAAGCATGTTCAGTTTTGCTCGCCGGTAGCGCGCGATTTCATGATCACGTGACCTAGTCGCTGCTACCAGTAGGTCCATAGTCGCTTCATGTGACCATGCAGTCGCACAGTGACCATGCAGTTGTGCAGTGACCATGCGATCACACAGTGACCACCACCGAGTCAGCTATTGAATTTGTTTTCCCACGTATGAAATATGACAGACAAAAAAGTTTTAAATGGTCAGGGAATGAAATCATAATATTTTTGGACATTAATAGGAATACAAACAATGTAATGCGATGGAGCACTGTTTTAAAAGTTTAATAAACGAACTGATGTTGAGATTCCTGGTGAAGAGACTCTGAGGAAGAAAATAAAAAACTTGAAGGATGCATATAGCATATGCTAACCGGATTAATCGGTTTAAAACCTAGCGCCTGACCCTTGACATGTATGTGCTCTGCACAAGAAGCACGGGACTACTAGACCGCTAAATGGGCGGGTAGTCGAGTCGCTGCTGCAAGTAGCAATGAGGAAAGTAGTCTCGTGTGACTGGCTCAGTAGCAGCGACTCATGTGGCGGGTACTCGCCACTACTAGTAGCAGCGAGTAAAGTCGCCTCGTGTGACTGAGGCTTTACGGTCTCAATATACTTGTTGTAGGAAATTTTAAAGGAGTTCACACTCTGGCTCATTACTACTTCATCTTGGAGACTATTCCAATAGTTAAAAATTCTTGTGTTAAAAAATTTTGTTCTCTGCATGGTTCTTTGTCTGAATTTAGATAGCTTAAGACTGTGTCCCCAGGTGTGTGGTCAGTTCTCTCTTGGTTATAAGAAATTATAAGAAATGGCCATCCTTAACAGCTATAACGTGTGCCTCCACTTTATAATATTATTAATGTCCTATATCAGGTATGAGGACCAAGATAGGCTCCATAGACCATATTGGAGAAAGGTAGTATTGTAGCAGTCTCCCCCTACACACCATAGAGAACGTGATATACCCGTTCCCTGATACGTGGGTCGCGCAGTCATAACTATTACAACTTTATTTTTATTGTATTTTTCAATATTCATTATACTCATTATATGTTCTTTATTTATGTTTTTCTTTTTATTTTATTATTATATTATTATATATTTTGTTGTGCTGCTGACCAGCGCACACCCATCAACTTGGCGCGCACTTCCACAAACAGTGCGCATATTCAAAAACCATGTTCATCAGCTCCTCAGCACGTGTTATGTACAGTCTATATTTTTTGTATAATAAATAACCTTAACTGGATCTGAGTACTCTCATTATTCAGTGGACCAACTAGCTACAAACACTCACAAGCTCACAATGCTACAGTATCTCCCTGCTGAGAGTCGAAAATCTAGTTTTTATGATCCCCAAGCGACTGTTGACTCTGGCAATTATCTGGGCTATGTGTGCGGAGGACTTGATGGTAATTTTTGATAAATTTTGATCCAATTGTTCAATAGGACACGATGGTTCGTAAAGGAAAGGATAACTGGTTGCACCTGCAGCAAGTTGCTCGTTATGTGAAAACGGACACATACTTAGAGTCAGTCCTACAAGAGGAGAAGAGTGGCGTTAGAAAATTAGCAGCAAGTTTCCTGTATGAAGGTAAGCTTTGGACTTAGTGTTCTCATGTTTGTCATTTTAGATCATATCTGTGTGGATAAGTGTTGTATTATGGTTGATTTTTTATTTATTCTTTCTAATTCTAGATGGTCTGATATATTATACTGGACCTAAGAAAGGAACTAGTGCAGGTGCTCTGCCAAAACGCCAGGTAGTGACATCTGAAGAACGGATGAACAAGATCCTATATGATGCCCACGACAAAATAGGCCATCCAGGGAACTCTAAAACCCAGGATAATATTGTTGCAAAGTACTATTGGGCATCCATAACACATGATGTCAAGGAATGGGTAGGTTAAAAATTCAGTCTCAATACTATTCTTTGATTTTATTAGAATATACTTTCTCTTAAGGTATACTTTATTTCATTAACTTTGTTGTCATCTGTTTTACATTGATACAGTTAATGATCAGAGTCAGAACAGATAGATACGTAAGCTTAGTAACGTACTGTTCTCATCTTGCAATACAATCAAGTCACTTACATTCCCCCTTTTTTAAGTTCCCCGGATCAGTCTCAACCTAGTAAGTATTCACAATCTTATTCCAACTTTGTCGAACAAAAATGGAATTTATACTATTCACTTAAAGATCGGGTATGATGATCAGGGTAATATTATACATAAAATCTCTATTACTAAAGAATCTCTGCCAGTTTGAAAGAATATGGATTTTTTTCAAAACGCGGACACTTCTCAATCCCAATTAGTTCAGCTATTCTAGGGTTGAATGTATTTATAAGCTCCAGCTGCCTGTTATTATTATTATTAGCTAGTTGTAGTAGTACTAGTACTACTACTACTAACAATAAAAATAATAATAATTATCATTATTATTATTAGTAGTAGTATCATTATTAATTACTGTTTTTTCATTGCAGATAAAGCGTTGCCCGAAATGTCAGTTTTCCAAGAAGGTTAAAACACAGGCTCCTGAACTACATCCCATCAAGCCTGAGGGGAGGTGGACCATTTTAGGTGTTGACCTCATGGGACCCTTAAAAAAAACTGCTAAAAGAAATGTATATATAATAACAATTACAGACTTGTTCACGAAGTGGGTGGTGGCATACCCACTAAAAGACAAGTCTGCTCCAAGTGTTGCCAGGGCATTATTGAAGATGATATATACATATGGTCCTCCATTGAAAATTATCACTGATCAGGGAAGAGAGTTTGTTAATCAGGTAATTATAAGGGAACTTGTGTTAGTGGCAGTGTGCTTAAAGAGAGAACACTACATGTTCCTTGTTTTGAAGAGGATTACAAATTGCCAGAGTGTAAGGTTTTACAAGGAGGAGAATTTATGGAGGCGGTGGCTGAGTGGTTAGTGTGCTGGGCTCGGACTCTGTGTCTGGCTGGCATGGATTCGAATCCTGCCCGTGACACGGTTCTTAAAGACTATTCACATGCTTGTCCAGATCCTCCAACACCACTGTTTGCTAAAGATTCTGTTGACCGTGCGAGAGTACCAACATATATTAACTTTCAAGAAAAAACAATTGCTGCCGCTAGAAAGGAAATTCGCCTTGTGCCGCCAAAAGGCTGGGAACCCTGGACCAGGCTCCCCCAAAAAATAGCCTACTGGTGCTATAGGCCAAATAAGAAAAATTATAATAGTAAATATAATCCTCCCTAACCCATGATTAACTGGATATATAATTTTCAACTTTGTACCCACTAATATTTTTTGTCATATCTCTAACATTTTAATTTTTTTGTTATCAAGATGAACAAGAATATGCTGGAGCTGTTTGGCATCAAGCAGATGATCACTTCAGCCTACCATCCCCAGACCAATGGACAAGCTGAAGGGACTAACCAGACCCTAAAAGCTGCCATTAATACACTGTGCAATGATGATCAAGACAACTGGGGTGAGTAAGTTGCAACAATATCATTAGTCTTATTATCAAGTGCATACTATTACAACCAAGTTACTTATCTGATATAGATGTCTAAGGAAGGGACAAAGTGTTAATGTAAATTTTTATATATGGATGGATAAATTGTATAAGGGAATTGTTGGTTTAGAGAAAGAGAAGTATAAATGCAGGTATAGAAAGAGTGTTGCAAAAATGTTGTTTGCATTGGTTAGATCTGTTATCATGAATACCACCATATGTGTGACAGAATGCTGATTGTACTCAAAGTTTGCATCCAACAATATATATTGGTCATTTATGACATTCTGAATCAATTGCCAGCAGAACGAAATTTCTTTTTATCAAGTTGTATGAGTGAAGCATTAGTTTACTTATGTAACTATATTTGATTTACTCATGTCATTATGATTGCATTGCAGGGTGTTGAAATGTGCCGTCTATGGCATCAATATAACCAGACAAAAAACAACCAAACACACGCCTTTTTACCTCATGTTTTTACGTGAGGAAAGAGGAGCAGAAGCACTGAATGCGCTTCATGAAAAATCACAAGGGGTGCTTTGTAGTGAAGGTGACAGTGATAGCCAGGACACTAGAGTAGCTGATATTCTAGATTCTTTGGCTAAGGTCACAAAAACAGTAAGTATTGAGGTCAGAATATAACTATATAGATATTCTATCATTGACTTTTACTGCTTTTAAGAAAAATAACATCATATATGAATGGTTATGAAAATGCACAATGTTAATTCAATAAACTAACATTTTTATCTAAGGTCACAGAAAATATTGAAAGAGCACAGAAATAAAATGAAGTGATTATGTTGAAAAAAAGAAAAAAGGAGTGAAGGTCTTCAGCTTCTCAGTAGGAGATCAAGTTATACGAGGAAACAACAGGAAAGCCAGCAGAAAGGGTGACAGACTGCAGAAGGAGTGGTTTGGCCCTTACATCTTGAAGGAAATGCAGGAGCATGGAGCTTGTACCATTGAAGATGCAAGCACAAAAAAAAGGGTTAAACTTAATGTTAAAGACCTGTGCCCATATTTGGAGAGGGATCAGATATTACCATCATCACCACCACCACCACCACCACCACCACCACCACCACCACCACCACCACCACCACCACCACCACCACCACCATAACCATCATCACCACCATCATCACCATCAGCACTAACACCACCACCACCACTAACACCACCACCACCACTAACACCACCACCACCACCACTAACACCACCACCACTAACACCACCACCACCACCACTAACACCACCACCACCACTAACACCACCATCACCACCACCACCAGCACTACTTCCACCAACAACAACACCATCACTTGTACTACTGGTTTCCTCAGCACCACCACCTCAAACATCACCACTACCACCACCTTCAATAACACCATCACCAATCCCATTTTCACCAACATCAACATCACTCCTGTCACCAGCAGCACCACCGCCACCACCATCATCATCACCACCACACTGTCAGATAGTATGGGTGACACCACTTCAGGGACCCGTGCAGACCCGTAAGTCTCACATCATGGGTTGTTTTCAGGTCTCCAAGCAGTGTATTTTAAGTCTGCAGAGTGGTAAGTTACTTTTTATATAAATTATTTTGATTTTATTTTTACATCAGCCTGTTATATTTAAGATTATTTTATAAAGTTGGGTGCCCAAGAAAAATTAATTAACATTGTAATTTTTCTCTACCTTTTAATTCAGGTGATTGGCTGACTGATGAACATATAAATCATGCCCAGGCTCTACTGAAAAGAGAATTCCCTCATATAGATGGTCTGCAGCACACAGGGATATTTCAGGCTGCCCTTACTGGTGGCTTGATAGGTACCCCTGATAGTGATTTTGTGCAGATAATGCACATAAATAGTAACCATTGGGTTTGTGTTACATCTCTTAGGTGTAGTCCAGGAGAGGTCAGAATATATGATAGTTTGACATCCTCAGCATCAAGTAAGTACATCTATATTAATCAAACACACACACACAGAAGAAATCAGAAAAAATTGAATTTCATAGTAAAGGCTAAAATAAGCAGAATATATGTATGTATACAAAGATATTTTAATAAATTATTGCTTTATTTCAGACCCAATGTTGAAAAGCTTGGCATGGATGTTAAACTACAGAAGGCCAGAAATGAATCTTTGTTGGGAAAGCTTCCAACGGCAACTAGGCTCTTCAGATTGTGGCTTATTTGCAATTGCAGCAGCAACTGCAATTTGCGGTGGACAAGATCCCTTGTTGTGCCAATGGAACCAGGCTTCTATGAGAAGTCATTTTGAAAGATGTTTTCTGTTGTAGGAAAAATGTCTCAGTTTTCCTTACAGGATGAGGCGAAGGAAAGGACTCAATATTAATACAACAAAGAAAGTCTCTCTCTACTGCATATGTCACCAGCCATATTTTCCCCGAGTCTCGCAGGAAAATATGGCTATGTGCAGCATATGCAGAGAGTGGTTCCACCAATCTTGTACAAATATTCCCACAAATATTTTTGCTGAGAAGAGGTGCAAATATACATGTTATACCTGTCTTTGAATAATATAAAACAATCTCCTCTCATCTCTCTCCTCTCTCTCTCTCACACTCACACTCACACTCACACAGCACACACACAACACACACACATCACACACACACACACACACACACCACCACACACACAAAACACACACACACACACACACACACACACACACACACAGGGTCAGTATTGGCACCGATCATGTTCCAAATTTATGTAAACGATGTACAAGAAGGTCTAAGCAGTTACATAAATCTGTTTGCAGATGACGCAAAACTGTTAAGAATTATAAGGAGCAATGATGACTGTTTGGAGCTGCAAAGAGATATTGATAAGATCTGGGAGTGGAGCCAAAAGTGGAAATTAGAGTTTAATGCAAAGAAATGTCATGTAATGGAAATGGGTAAAAGTTACAGAAGACCGACATGGGACTATAAAATGGGGGAAGAAATTATAATGAAGAGCAGAGAAGAGAAAAACCTGGGAGTAATTATTCAGGACAACCTATCATTTGATAAACATATAAGTGGGATATTTGCCTCAACATATAGGGCACTAACGAATATAAGGCTGGCATTCAGTTACATGGATATGAGCATGAAGAAGAAAATCATAACCACTGAGTATGCAGCAGTTGTGTGGTCTCCACACATGAAGAAGGATATTAGAAAGTTAGAGAGAATTCAGAGGACAGCTACAAAGATGGTGCCAGAGATGAAAGACCTTACCTATGAAGAAAGACTAAAGGAAATGGGACTGCTGACTTTGCAAGAAAGAAGAGAGAGAGGAGATTTAATAACGATGTATAAAATAGTAAATCACATGGAAAAAATTGACAGATATAATTTGGTGATGCTGAAGGAGGATGGAAATAGACGGACGAGGGGGCATTCCAAGAAGATCGGGAAGAGTCAATGTCTAAGGAACATTAAGAAGTTTAGTTTCCCACATAGAACCGTGGATGTGTGGAATGGCTTGAGTGAAGAGATCGTTACAGCAGATAATGTACATATATTCAAGGAAAGGTTGGATAAATTTAGATATGGAGACAGGGCACTATGAGCCCCGCTCGAACCCTGTAATATACAACTAGGTAAATACTAGGTAAATACACACACACATCCTGTGGCGACGGACGGCGGCCAGACGGGGTGACGGTATAACTACTATAACTTTATTGATGAACGTGTATTGTTATCCATCTTTTAAATAAAAAATGATGTTCGAATTATTTAAAGAGAGAGAGAGAGAAAACAAAAAAGAGGGAACAAAAAAAAGAGAAACAGAGATAGAGAAATAAAAAGGAGAAAGAGAGAGAGAGAGAGAGGCTGAGAGCAGGAGGGAATGGTTGGGTCAAGGGAGGTCAAATTACTTATACAGGAGAGAGAGAGAGAGACATTTGTCTTATATGTCAATCTCCAGCGTCCAAAAGCAAACAATCTGTATATTTCAAATATGTATTATAAATTTGTTGATCCATATTTGAAAGACAAGGAAATTATGAAATTATTGAGCGTGAGAAAGAAAAGAGAGAACAAAAAAAAGAGAAAGAGAGAGTGAGAGAACAAAAAAAAGAAAGAAAGACAGAGAGAGGTCCCTAAAGGATTAAGGAATTGACCAGTTTTGCCCTTGAGTGTCCAGGAAGCAGTGGCGGCGATGGTACGTGTGCACATGCACACGGACTTCCACATGCAATGCACACATTAGGTACACAGGTTGAGCGTCACAGCAGTCTGCGGGAAGGCGGGTGCAACTGCCCTCACACACTGTGTTGCCCGGATAATAAATATGGGTGGAGGCGCCATAAAAAAAAAAAAAAAAAAACGGATATATATACAGATAGAGACACCACTCCGTGGTGTAGTGATAGTGCGCTTGGCTTACAACCAAGAGGTCCTGGGTTAGAATCCCAGGTGGTGTGAAGACATGTGCAGTGTTCTTTCAGCCGTGCCCCTGTCCACCCAGCAGTAGCCGGGTGTCATTTTGGGGTTTGTGGTCTGCCTTCAGGTGTGTGAGATTAAAACCTACCCGAAGATCGGACCCATTAGCTCTGAGCTAACTTCTGTAGTGGTAAGTGGTGGTGATCCCATGATCAGGTCTAGTGGTGAGAATACGCACATACACACCACCTTTTCTTATTAATCTACAGGATTAACATTGTTTTCACAGGAGTTCTATATATGTATCTGACATATTTCTTATTTCACAGGATTAATATTGTTTTCATTTCACATGAGTTACTTGATATTATTTCCTTGCTACATCATTTGTTTTTCTTTTTAATCCAATTACACATTTTCCATTTTGTATATTACCATTATCAGGTGCACTTTAACCTTCCTCTTCTGATTATCTCTCATTTACCAAAATGTTACCGATTAACCTTTTCTTACTTTTTACATTGTTGACTTATGGTGCCTAATAAAATATGAACAATATTCCCATTGATTTTCCTACTGAGCTTGAAATATGACTAAATTAAACTGAGCCACACAGTTTCCATTTTGACCTGTCCCAAGGTTGAACATTTGTGATTATTTTCTTATCAGCTTCATCAAATTCTTCTGTAATAAGACTACTTTTTTTTTTTAATTAGAAATCGCCACTGAATGTGTTCCTGCACTTATAAGTATGTAATGTATCAAAGGGGTGGATAAGAATTAACGTTTGACATCATATTGAAGCATATTGGAAGTTCTGTGATTGACTGAATTATTAAGACAAGATGTGGAGAAAGCTAAAAAATAATAGTTGCATATGTACCCCAAAAACAACAATCTTGGACTAAGGAAGAACATAATATAGTTGACAAATGTAAGGAAGAACCAAAGCTGTTTTATATATTTATTAATTGAAAAATAAAACATAAATAAAATATAACTAGATTGAAGGAAATTAATGAAGTATATGAGGACCCGAAAGAAATGATTGAAGTGCTAAATACGAATTTTCAGAAAGTATTTACAACTGAATCTGACTTTAAAAAGCCACAAGGACAAGTGAGGAAAACGAGATGTGGGAAATCAAGATAAGTCAAAAAGAGATAGAAGGAATTGGATGAAAGAAAGAAAAGACCAGATGGAGTATCAGGATACATATTGAAGGAGTGTAGACAAGGAATGGCTGAACCAATTCATGATATAATTGAGTGTTCTACTAAAACAGGAAAAGTCCCTAAAGAATGGAAAAGAGCTGATATAATGGCTATTTACAAGAATGGAAACAAAGAAGAACCCCTTCATTATAGACCAGT
>JAPQNM010000049.1:13007200-13009700 GCA_029783475.1 Metacarcinus magister
GACGATTGAGATTAAGGTAGATAGATTTTTAGAAATTTTGAACGAAGTGGGTAGAAATATGAGTTAAACAGACTTAAGGCGCGAAATCCCGAAAATAAAATATACCAAAAGAGGGATATTCAGCCGTCCCGTAGTCCCAAAACTAGTCGTGTTGAGGTAGTTATAGTGCGATGCCAAACGAGGGCAAGTACAATAGTACTCAGACAGAATGGCAGGTAGAGTTTAGGCCCTCTGTACTGGCTGTGTGACAGAAGTCACAGAAGAAAACAAGCAGCAAGAAGTTTGAAGTCTGATGCACGGTAAATTTCAAAAAGGGCTCAAATAACACACTAAGTATAGCCCTAAAGCGTCTTCTGAGGAAACCTGAGAAAAAGAAGCATCTTTTACGCTAACGTAAGGAGTATTATTCCGAAACTAAATCGTTGAATAATACATGCGACCGCCGAGAACCCAGACATTATTGTGTTAACGGAATCGTAGATAAATACACGCGACAAACATCAAATTGCGGAGTGTCATTAAATCGTTATAATGTATTCGAGAAATGCCGTAACACCATAAAAATGGAGGAGGTGTTTTTATTATATGCAAAAAATTATATGAAGGTCGTTAAGATCAATAAAATAAATGTGGATGCGTATGACACTCTTATGTTGAAATTACGGAAAAAAATAAGAGTATATCCTCGGCGTAGTATACAGACCTCCGAAATTAGCGAAGAAATAATAAAATTCTTTATGATGAAATTAGATCTGTCATTAAAGATAAAATGCAGTAATTTGCGGAGATTTTAACAACCCCTCAGTAAACTGGTCAAATTTAACGGCCGATCGAGAAGGAACCAGATTATTAGAACTACAGAGGGAGGCTTTTCTATATCAAATAGTTCAGACCCTACTCGAGGAAATTATCTTAGATCTAATATCACGAATGACAGCGATATTATTCACAGTTGTGAGTAGGCGAACCTCTGGGGAACAGTGACCACAACATCGTTAGAACCGAATTAAACCCTTCAAATTATAACAAAAGAAATAATCTATTATTGGTAACCTAACTATAGGAAGGCGAAATTTTGCGAACATAAGAAGGGAAAATAGAATCAGTAAACTGGAATCAATGCTTAGATAATGTTTGCATAGACGAAACTTATATGACGTTCACAGCAAATCTCAAATCGATAGTTAACGAAAACATCCACATAGCCACGAAGAATTAATATATGTCAACCAGTATGGATGACTGACAGCTTACAAAAAATATAGCAGAAAAGAGAAGGGCTTGACAAAAATTCAAATTATCACACGCTAACCTCAGATTTCAACAGGTACGTTGATCTTAAAAGAACGTGTGAAAAAGAGATAAGGAGCGCGCAGTATGAAGTAAGTATATCTCACGGAGCAGAAAATCCAAATTGTTCTATAGTTATATACGAAACAAAAAAACCGTAGCTATAATCATAGGCCGCACTAGTAGAATAATGCTAATAACTAATCACCGATGACAAGATATGGCCTCAATACTTAATTCAACGTTCAGTAGCGTCTTTACTGAGCGAGGTTAAAGCAGATATCCCTACCCCGTCGAATATATTTCATGCTGATGAAGAAAAGCTCATCATAACCGAAATTCAAGCACATGAGGTCGTAAATATTTACAAAAGATTGATCCAAATAAGTCCTGATGAAACTTCACCACGCTACTTAGATATGTTGTGCGCAGCTAGAAACTCCTATAACAAGTTTATTCATAGAATCATTAATATACAAGCTAGAGTACCTCGGCATGGAAGAGCAAATATAACCCCTATCTTTAAGAAGGAGAAAGAAACAAGCTGCTAACTATCGACACATTAGTCTAACGTCAGTGTTAATAAACTCTTTTGACAAAGATCATCAGGATAATAGTTGAATAGCACGATTTCGTAGTACATAAATCATGTCTGACTATCTGTTCGATTTCTTTAATGATGTTACGCGAGTTGGATGTCCGGGAGCCATATGATGTGATTTACTTGATTTTCAAAAGCATTTGATAAAGTATCCTCATAAACGGCTGATATCGAAATTGAGGACACATGAATAGGAGAGTCAGCTAAGCGCGTGGATTGAGACTGGCTCCTCTCAGTACCGACACTAACGAGTTGTTCTAAATGGCGAAGTGTCTGATTGGCAAACGTAATTAGTGGTGTACCTCAAGGGTCGGTCCTGGGACCCACGCTCTTCATCATATATGTAAATGATTTAGAAGGCAATCTTTTGTCAAAAGTAGCAAATTCGCAGACGATACAAAACTTGGCGGTAAAGTAATATGCACTGAAGACTGTGAGTAGAATTCAGGATGATTTAAACAAACTAATCGATTGGAGTGAGAAGACTGGTTTAATGTCTTTAATACAAACAAATGTAAGGTGTTATGCATATTGGCGATATAAAAATCCAAATTTTTAAATACAAAATGTGTGATCAGGAGCTCGATAAAGTCAAACAAGAAAAGGATC
>JAPQNM010000049.1:13099700-13137667 GCA_029783475.1 Metacarcinus magister
GAGTTCATGAGAGGAAAAGGTTTAGACTCCACACTGTTTTAACAGAGCTGTGTTAGTTGAACACCTCCAGACATGAGAACCATACTCCATACATGGGCGGATAAGGCCCCTGTAGAAAGCAAGCAGCTGGGAGGGATGAAAATGGACGCAGACGCCATAAGATATCTAACTTCTTGGAAGCTGATTTAGCACGAGTAAAGATATATAATTGCCAGCTTAGATTTTTAGCAAAGGATAGACCAAGTGTGTTTATTGTGGAGGAGAGGGGAAGTTGAGTGTCATTGAAGAAGAGGGGATAGTTATCTATATAGAAATTGAATTTTTGAGGCATTGAACAGAACCAGGTTTGCTCTGCCTCAATCAGAAACTAGTGAAAGATCAGAAGTTAGGCGTCCTATTTCATCTCGCCTTGAATCACTTAGTTCTTGTTGGGTTGGGCGTCTGTTGTACGACGTTGAAAAATGCAAGGTAGTGTCATCAGCATAGGAGTGGATAGGGCATTGAGTCAGATTTAGGAGATCATTGATGAATAATAGAAAAGAGAGTGGGTAATAGGAGAGAACCCTGAGGAACACCACTGTTGATAGTTTTAAGGGAAGAACAGTGACCGTCTACTACAGCAGCAATAGAACGGTCAGAAAGGAAACTGGAGATGAAGGTACAGAGAGAAGGATATAATCCTGAGGAGGGTAGTTTAAAAATTAAAGACTCTATCGAAGGTTTTCGATATGTCAAGGCCGACAGCAATGGTTTCACCAAAGTCCCTAAAAGAGGATGACCAAGACTCAGTTAGGAATGCAAGATCACCAGTATACCAGCCTTTACGGAAACCATACTGGCAATCAGAGAGAATATTGTGAGCTGATATATGCCTCATTATCTTCTTGTTAAGGACAGACTAAAAGGCTTTAGGAAGGCAGGAAATCAAAGCTATAGGGCGGTAGTTTGAGGGATTGGAGCATTCACCCTTTTTAGGGACAGGTTGAATGTGAGCAAACTTCCAGCAAGAAGGATAGGTAGAGGTAGAGAGACAGAGACGAAAGGACAACAGGAGAGACTCCATTCGGACCGTAAGCCATCCGAGAATCAAGGCCAGAGAGGGCATGGAAAACGTCACAATGAAGAATTTTAATTTTAGGGATGCAGTAGTCAGAGGGTGAAGGAGTAGGAGGAATATGCCCAGTATCATTCAAAGTAGAGTTGGTAGCAAAGGTTTCAGCGAAGAGTTCAGCTTTAGAGAAAAAAGAGACAGCTGTGGAGCCATCTGGTTGAAGTAAAGGAGGGAAAGATGAAGAAGTAAAATTGTTGGAGATATTATTGGCTAGATGTCAGAAATCATGAGATGAGTTGGAATTGGAAAGATTTTGACATTTTCTATTGATGAAAGAATTTTAATAAGTTGGAGAATAGATAGCTGGCCAAAATATAAAGGGCATGAGTTTCAGCAGATGGATGACTATAGTACTGTTTGTGAGCCGCCTCTCTATCTTCGACAGCACGAGAACAAACAGAGTTTTACCAGGTCAGTTTAGCTTTAGTATTAGAGAAAGTATGAGGAATCCATAAATCCATGCATAAATCCATGAAGTAATGTCATTACGCACATATGCGCAACAGACAGCTTTGGATTGAAAATGAGGATAGAGAAAATAGGAGGGAACAGAGACGGGGCTGTTGTCAGCCACAGACAACTGTGTTTCAGTTAGGAAGAGAAGATGAGGTTTAATGGAGGAAAGATGGTGTTCTACAGATTGAAAATTAGATCTAAGACCACAAATGTTGCAGAAATCAAGAGAAAAAGTATTAGAGGAAGTGTCAAGACACCCAAGGTCGTTAGCAAAGGGGCAATCCGACCTGTGGACATTTGTGGTCCCCTCCCCAGATGGGAACTCCGAGGCTGGGTGTGGTGAAGTCATTCTATTAAATTTTGAGTTTAAGAAAGTGTAAAAGTGTAAGGTTTATGAATGTTATGTAAGTAGTAGTATAAGTTGTCTTTAGAGGGCAGCTGCAGCTGCTCTCTTGTGTAAATAAGACACTAAGGGAACCGGGAAGAGAGGACACGGGAAATCACTCAGTCTACAGTACCGCCTACATCCCTATAAGTACCTCTCCTGGAGTATTCCACCGGTCGGTATGCCCGACCGCTAGACACTAGGACACCGCCTCCACGTATATTATATATATATATATATATATATATATATATATATATATATATATGTGTGTGTGTGTGTGTATATATATATATATATATATATATATATATATATATATATATATATGTGTGTGTGTGTGTGTGTGTATATATATATATATATATATATATATATATATATATATATATATATATATATATATATATACTGTAGAGCTTTTGCTGGAGTGTTCACACAAGGATAAACAGGTGCAATATGGACGTTGTGGTGATTTATTTTGGAGTACAGTCACACATACGTACACAGGGTGGCGGAAGCGGCCGTGTTGTCTGTGCGTCTGTATGCGAGCGTGTCTGTGCCTCTACTGACCTCTACCCACCTTGACCGAGTCCGGGAGGAGTTCAACGGTGGGTCATGGGATTAGCCAGGTGTCAGGTGAGGTGAGGTTAATCTCGACCTCAGCCGCGGTCTCGAGGGGAAGTAATTATAGGCTCAGGCTCTGGGTATGTCGTCAGGTCACAACGGCTGTGTGTGTGTGTGTGTGTGTGTGTGTGTGTGTGTGTGTGTGTGTGTGTGTGTGTGCACGACACTACTCCACAGAATGAAGAACAATGTTATACATAATTGCGGCGGTACATGTATGAGAAAAGAAATATACATAAAAAGGAACTACAATCGTACATGGTAATTAAGTATCACCTACTGGCCCGCTTGAAAATATACAGGTCTCGTTACCACTCTCCCGGAGCGGAGGATGAGGCCCTCAGGAGTGAACTCCTCCAGGGGAGAGGAATCCTGGCTTAGTGGTGTCGGAGGTTCCGGGTGTGCGGTGTCTGGGCGGGCAGGTGGCGGGGGTGAGGGTGGTGGTGGTGGGTGGAGCGGGATCGGAGGGGTGAGGTGGAGTGGAGGAGAAAGGAGGATGGGAGAGGAAGGTAGGGTGTTGGCTGGTGGAGGTGGCGATGGGCGAGAGGGGAATGGGAGGGTGGGAGAGGGAGGTGGGATGAAGGGTGTAGGAGGAAGGATGATGAAGGGTGGAGGAGGAAAGAAGGTGGGAGAAAGGTGGAGGAAGTGTGGATAATCTCTCCCCGCTGCGGGCCCCCCATGTACTGGAGGAGGAGGAAGGTTGTCTGCTGGAGGCGACGATGCAGGCTTGACCCGATCCAGCGATACCACGACAGGTCGACCGCTGCGCAGTATCGTCATGTGCTTGTCCGTGCGTGCCATGACCGGGTATGGACCGCTGTAAGGGCGTTGAAGGGGGCCTGTGTGGGCGTCCTTACGGAGGAACACCATTTGAGCCTCCGTGGGATGTAGGTGGGTCGTGGTGGCGGCAGCCGCGGCTGGGTGGGTCGAAGGGCGTTCATGGCATGGCGCAGGGCGGGGAGGAAGGAGAGAGTGTGCCTTCCGTCATCAGCGGGTGTCCTGATCTGGCCAGGTAGCCGTAAGTCCTCCCCATATACTAACTCTGCCGGCGCGTGTCCGAGGTCCTCCTTGTCTGTGGCGCGGAGATTCAGGAGGACAATGGGGAGGGCGTCAACCCAGTGGTCTGGGTGTGGCTGAGCCCGTAATGCTTCTTTTAAACGTCTGTGAAAACGTTCGATAGCTCCATTACTCTGCGGGTGATACGCCGTAGTTCGCTTCCGATGTGTACCGAGGAAAGTGAGGAGGTCTTGCCACGCCCGAGATTCAAATTGAGTTCCTTGGTCTGTGATAATGGTGTGCGGAGCACCAAAACGCGCGACCCAGCTGGTGAGGAAGTGGTGTGCCACACCCTCAGCTGTAATGTCGGGCATTGGCGTGGCCTCCGCCCACTTGGTACACCGGTCCACGCACGTAAGCAGGTACTTGTGGCCCCGGGATGCTGGGAGGGGTCCGACGATGTCGATGTGTACCGTGTGGAAGCGTTGGGTAGGTGTTGGGATGGCCTGCACTGGAGTCTTGGTATGGCGGTGCACCTTGCTGGCCTGGCAGGTTAGACACTTTCGCGCCCACTGCTGAATATTACGCCGCATTGCAGGCCACACGGCGCGTTTACCGATGAGGCGTAGGGTGCCTTTTACGCCAGGATGGGCCAGAGAGTGGAAGTGCGTAAATAGAGGCCGGCGGTGATCTGAAGGAATGTACGGCCGTGGCGCCCCACATGATACATCACACCACAGCTTGTGCGGGGAGCCCGGAACCTCCAGCTGCTCGAGTTGAAGGGCGGTGGGGCCATTGAGCAGCTGTTGAAGTTCGGGATCGGTTCGTTGCGCGGCAGCGATGGCGGCGTAGTCGGGGAGTGGCGCCGCCGGGATGACAGCCGCCACCCCACGTGACAGGGTGTCAGCCACAGTGTTGTCTACGCCCCGTATGTGGCGGATGTCTGTGGTGAACTCAGAGATATACGCCAATTGCCGTGATACCCTGGGGGAGAAGTTGTCGCCGCGTTGGGCCATGGCGTACGTCAGCGGCTTGTGGTCCGTAAGGACGTGGAACTGCCGGGCCTCTAGAAAATGGCGGAAGTGACGGATGGCTTCATAGATGGCCAACAGTTCTCTGTCGAAGGCGCTGTACTTCTGCTGACACGACTCAAGACGCTTGCTGAAGAAGGCAATGGGAGTGAAAACGCCATCGATGTCTTGTTGCAACACCGCGCCCACCGCTGCGGATGATGCGTCCGTGGTGAGAGTAGTTGGCGCGTTGGGAGCGGGGTGAGCGAGGAGGATAAGGTCGGCCAGGCGTGCTTTGATGGTGTGGAAGGCCGCCTCAGCCTCGCGCGACCATACCAGCGGCTTGGTGGACGTCGCCTTTGTCCCCTTCAGCAAGTCGTTGAGCGGCGCCAGGGAATGAGCGGCGTGAGGAATAAACCGATGGTAATAATTTATCATCCCGAGGAATTCCCTCAATTTCCTGGGAGTGCTCGGCTGGGGAAACTCTTGAATGGCGAGCACTTTCTGCGGGAGAGGCGATATACCCGCGGTGGAGACTCTGTGGCCCAGGAAATCCAATTCTCGCGCCCCGAGGATGCACTTTGCCGGGTGGATCCTGAGGCCATAATATTGGAGGCGGTTGAAGAGTTGTCGTAGGTGGACCTCGTGCTCCTGCGGTGTTGATGAGGCGATCAGGATATCGTCGATATAAACGACAACAGCGTCCATCCCGCGAACGACCTGATCCATGAACCGCTGGAAAGACTGCGCCGCATTCCTCAGGCCAAAGTTCATCATCGGGAACTCGAAGAGGCCAAACGGGGTGGTGATGGCCGTTTTAGGGACGTCTTCCTCCGCCACCGGGATTTGGTGAAACGCTCGCACCAGGTCGATCTTGGAAAAGATTGTTTTGCCTCGGAGTTTAGCGTGGAAGTCCATGATTTGTGGGATGGAGTACCTGTCAGGCCGCGTCATGGCGTTAAGGGCTCTGTAGTCCCCACAGGGTCGCCATTCACCCTCGGTGGCCTTAGGGACCATGTGGAGAGGGGAAGACCAACAACTAGATGAAGGGCGCACCACGCCATCCTCCAGCAATCTACAAAACTCGTCCTTCGCTGCCTGGAGTCGTTCCGGAGGGAGGCGCCGTGGACGGGCGAAACACGGAGGCCCCGTGGTCACGATGGAGTGAGTCACGTCATGGGCCACCTTACCGCGTTGGGGGTGAGGTGCGGTAATGAGGCGGAAGTCCTGGAGGAGCGAGGAGAAAGGCGATGCTGGCTGGAGTTGTGAGATGATGGGCGCGTGCTCGGGGCCCGGCACTGCCCTTATTCTGGTGTTGGAGGGCTTGTGAATGAGTTGGCGGCCCTTTGTGTCCACGAGAAAGTCATGGGCGCCCAGGAAATCCATCCCCAATATAGCCTGGCTGACGTCAGCGATGATGAATGGCCAGGTGACTATAGTGTTGGGAGCCAACGTTAGGCGGCGGGCTTGCGTGCCGTATGTGGCGATGGGGGTACCGTTGACAGCCAGGAGGTCATAGGCGAGCCTATTTGGTTTAAAATGTGTCGGGGGCGGCACTATGCTGACCGTGGCGCCGATATCTATGAGGTAGCGGGCACCCGAGTCCTGGTCGGCTACCCAGAGCAGCGTGCGGGGCGTCGATGTGGGATGTGCGGGAGACGTAGAGTTTATCGTCCCCCGCGCTGGTCGTTTCCCTGCCACGTACAGGGAGATTCACATCGGCGAGCACGAACACCGAACCTTCTATGATAGAAACATAGGCTGTCGTCACTAACCGTACTGTTACGAACTTTGAGGCGAGTTTCAAGCCTATCCATACGCGACACCAAAGCCTCTAACACAACACTTAAACGATCGGGGTTCTGCGGTGCAGGTGTACACTGACGCGAAAGGCTGCGTTCAAGGTTGTCAATACGTGACAACAAAGCGGCGGGCACATCACTATTCACTGTAGGTTGGCGGGGGGTGGTAACTGCTGAACACTGTTGCCGGACGGAATCGAAGGCGGGATCAGGGAGGGATGATGAGGGTGCGGGATTGGAGGCGTGGGTGTACACGTCATATAAGGCGTCAGCTTTTTGTACGTAGTCCTGCAGCTTCAGATTATCAGGCAAGGCGGCCAGGTGGAGGCGGAGGTCGGCGGGCAACAGCTGCAGGTGGCGGTGACGGAGAAGCGCCTCTGGGATGGGCATCCCTGAAGCGGTGTTGAGTGCCTGCATATGAGCCAGCAGAGCCGAGGGTCGGCGGCCATCCTGCTTTATTGAGTCCAACTGCTGCAAGTATGACAGCCGTGTCCTGCCAAAAGCCTGCAAGAGGGCGTCTTTGAGCGCTGGATACTTTCCTGTGTCTGGAGGTGCCTGTAGTACTCCACATACAAGGTTCTGTGACGTCAGTAGGGATGGCAGCGACGACTAGCTGGAACTTCTGGACATCGGAGAGTGTCGTGTGAGCCCACGTCGCCTCTATGTGTGTAAACCACGTCGTGATGTCGTATGTGAAGGCGGGAATCTTGAAGTTTTGTTCCATTGTGTGTCACTCCGGGGTCACCAATGTAGAGCTTTTGCTGGAGTGTTCACACAAGGATAAACAGATGCAATATGGACGTTGTGGTGATTTATTTTGGAGTACAGTCACACATACGTACACAGGGTGGCGGAAGCGGCCGTGTTGTCTGTGCGTCTGTATGCGAGCGTGTCTGTGCCTCTACTGACCTCTACCCACCTTGACCGAGTCCGGGAGGAGTTCAACGGTGGGTCATGGGATTAGCCAGGTGTCAGGTGAGATGAGGTTAATCTCGACCTCAGCCGCGGTCTCGAGGGAAGTAATTATAGGCTCAGGCTCTGGGTATGTCGTCAGGTCACAACGGCTGTGTGTGTGTGTGTGTGTGTGTGTGTGTGTGTGTGTGTGTGTGTGTGTGTGTGTGTGTGTGTGTGTGTGTGTGCACGACAATATATATATATATATATATATATATATATATATATATATATATATATATATATATATTGTCAGGGCCGAGGTGACTACCAATTAATATTATGATTCTAGAGAGTTGTGGGGAAGAAAAGTCATGGAGTATGATACCTCCTGGCTAGTACAGTGGTAGCGCGCTGGCCTTGCATTCGCTTGGTCGGCAGATCGAGTGCCCACCTCGTGATGCTTAATCTGTTTACTGGGGAGGAACTGCTGTGGTCGGGCACCGCAGTGATGCAGTGGTGGTCCACCATGGCTGTGAGGCATAGACCTCTAAACAAAACCTAGTAAAACCCCGAATATATTTAAACACAAAATAATAGCAATCAGCAGGCTAACAGCCAAAATAAATCACCAACGACGATCTGCTCGTACACAGTTACCAGAGCAGGGGTATGGCACCCAATAACTCCCTGAACAACTGCCTGGAGGGTGAGATGCGTGGCAGCAACAATCGGCAACGTAGATAGCACCTCAGGCAGCAGGGAGGGTCGAATGGTGAAGGGCACACTGGAAGGGAGCCCAAGTCTCCAGAAGTGCCTTCAGGAATGTTGAGAACCAGCAGCAGGTGGTGAGGTGTTGTCAGGTGAGCGAGCTGAGGCGGTCTACCTGTCCCCGGTCCCGCGGCGTGGAGCTTAACTCGGTTAGACTACCCCCCTACCCCTGGACAAGGGAGTGAGGTAGTGTCGGGGAAACCGGTGAACAAGTAGTTGGAGAGGTGAACCAGCGGCGGCAGACTAGAGTGGTAGTTCAACCACTAAAAGGAGGGAACGAGGTAGGTGCAGTTCCTCACACATGCCCTCACCAAAACATCTGCTGCACAGCTGATGTCGAAGAACTGCAGCTGACCAGGAGACATAAACAAACTTATAATAGGCTGGAGTGCAAGAAACAAAACTTGTAATAGGCTGGAGTGCAGGAAACAAATAAAGAAGAACTATTGCCAACTGAGAAGGTCGGCTCCAATGTTGTCTGTCCCGGCAACATGAACAACTCTAAATTTATAGGGTTGAAGACCTAAAGTCCATCGTAGTACTCTGTCATTTTTACCTTTAAATTGATCAAGGTATATTAGAAGCTTGTGGTCTACTTCAAAGATAAATTCCTCATCTCGAAGATAAAAGTCAAACCTATGAATGCCGAACACGATGGCCAGGCATTCTCTTTCGATGGTAGAGTATCGTCGCTCCCGATCAAGTAGTTTCCGGCTGGCGTAAGAGATGGGATGTGGACGATCATCATGGTACTGAAAGAGTACAGCACCTAATCCATAGTTTGAAGCATCGGTACGTAGGACGAAGGTCTGGCTGGAGTCCGGAAGACGAAGAATAGGTCCCGAGGTCAAGGCTTGCTTCAGCAGCTTGAACCGTTCGTGCAGATCTTCAGTCCACTAGAGGGGGTCCCGTACCGGCTTCTTCAACAAGTCAGAGAGGGGGCCGGTGAGCTCGGAGGTCTGAGGAATGAAAGCTTTGTAAAAGGATATCAAACCTAGGAAACTCCGGAGTAACTTATTGGTGGTAGGAGGAGTCATGGAGGCGATGGCAGTCAACTTGCCAACTTGTGGTTGAAGATGGTCGCGTGATAAAACAAATCCCAGATAGTTGATGGACTCTGCTCCAAACCAGCACTTTTTAAGTTTGACAATCAGAACGTTCTGTTGTAGTCTGTCTAAAACAGATTTGAGGGCAGAGATGTGAGTGGGCCAATCAGAAGAATACACAAAAATATTATCAAAATGAAATGAAACATTGGCCAAACCAGCAAGCACAATCCTCATTAACCGAACATAAGTGTCACAGGCCGTAACGAGACCAAAAAGGCATCCGAGTAAATTCCATCAGGCCCTTGTGAGTGGGAAACGCAGTGAAGTGTCGAGCTTTGGCAGAAAGTGGAACCTGGTAATATGCCTTACTCAAATCTAACTCTGAGAAGAACTCAGCACCAAAAAACTTATGCAGCACAGTCTCAATACTGCAGGATGGTTCAGCATGGAAAACAGTAACGGAGTTGAGTAACCTGTAATCAATGGACATCCGATACGTACCGTCGGACTTCCTGACCATGACAACCGAAGAGCAGTGTGAAGAGGTTGAAGGTTGGATGATTCCTTGACTCAACAGCTGCTCAACCTCTTCCTGGTAGTAGTGCTGGAGATGGATTGGCACCGGGTAGATCTTGGCTTGTATTCTGTCCGTTGTAGTGAGGGTGATGTCGTGCTCGACGGTCTTGGTGCAGCCAGGTTGATCAGAAAAAGTAGACTGGTATGTGAGAAAAAGGTCTTCAACCTGAGCAGACTGGTTCCAAGTGAGAGCAAGATTGATGACAGGTTCTCCAGAATTAGTTGGACCATCAGGTGTTAAAGCAAGCTCAGGTAACTCATCAATACCCTCATTCAAATAACTTACCCTTTTCCTCGGGCTCACTTAAAGGTGAAATCTCGTCGAGGACTTGTAGCTGGTTAACTTGGGCCCGCCGGTGGTATTTCTTGAGGATATTGGCGTGGTAAAGTTTTGGTCCTCTTGGCATGTCGATCAGGTACTCTACCTTACCCCGCTTTTCCAAAACTTTGTGAGGCCCACTCCAAGCAACCAAAAACTTGCTGGAGTCACTAGGCAGTAGTAATAATACCTCATCATCTGGCTGGAATTGACGGTCTTGAGATCTTACGTCAAAGTAAGACTTATACCGGGCGATACTCACATCCACGTTCTTGGCAGCAAGCTGGGCACATTCGGTCAGTTTCTCCCGTAGCTCGATGACGTAACGGAAGGACGATCTCTCATCTTCCGGGATCTTATGGTTTTCCCATAAGTCACGGAGCACCGAGAGGGGGACCCACACTGACCTGCCGTAGAGGAGTTCAAAGGGAGATAATCCAGTCCGGTCATTAGGGATCTCTCTGAGAGCAAACAAAGAAGAGATTAAATATCGATGCCACTCCTTGGGCTTATCAGAGCACAACTTCCGAAGACCAGACTTCAGGGTACCGTGCAGCCGCTCAACCCACCCGTATTAATTGGTAGTCACCTCGGCCCTGACATCCTGGCGAGGTCGCCAATATGTCAAGGCCGAGGTGACTACCAATTAATATTATGATTCTAGAGAGTTGTGGGGAAGAAAAGTCATGGAGTATGATACCCCGAATATATTTACACACAAAATAATAGCAATCAGCAGGCTAACAGCCAAAGCACCCAACGGGGTGGAAAAGCGTGGTGAAGATGGGTTTTACTCCTAGTAGTTTGTGTAGCTCTGCAATAAGCTGGGAAGTAAATTGAGTCCCACGGTCAGAAAGGATCTCCCTGGGGATTCTCACTCTGGCGAAGATGGTTAACAGAGCTTCAGATACAGATGTGGTGTCAATATCTTTAAGAGGCATGGCTTCTGGAAACCCAGTGGAAAAATCAATGAGTTACAATGTAACGGTGCCCTTTAGAAGACGGTGGAGACAAGGGACCTACCAAGTCAATGGCAACTCTGGAGAAGGGTTCAGTTACGACAGGTAACGGTTGAAGAGGTACTGGACGTACCCTTCCCTTAGCTGACATGTGTTGACACTTGTCGCAGGAACGACAGTAATCCTAGATGTCTGCACACATTCCTGGCCAATAAAAGTCTTGCAATACCTTCATCTGGGTCTTTCGGTGGGAGAAATGTCCAGCCAAAGGACCTTCGTGAGCAACATGTAGGATGACGGGACGGCAATCACTGGGAACAACCAAGGATAAACCATTTACCTTTTGAGGATGATCCGAGGAGAGACATTTTCGGTACAGGAGGCCGTCATCATGTATGAACTGGTAAATGGCACCTTCCCGTGCCTTCTCAACTTCTCGAGTGGTAGCCTTTGTTTGTAAACCCTTCAGGGAAGGACAGGATTCCTGAAGTTGACGAAACTCATCAGGGGATACCGACAAAGGATGGAGCTTAGGCAGAACTAGAGGGTGGACCCGTTTAGATCGACCGGCTCTGGTCTCCACAACACACACTTCAGTAGTGGAGGACTCAACTGGTGGTAGATGCTGACATTCAGAAAGGAGGTTGACCTTGTCTTGAGAGGAGAGGGAGGTTCCGGGCGAAGGCGAGTCATCAAGAGGCGACAGTGGATCTTGTAGGGAAGAAACGTCGGTGGTGGCTTGGTCATGGTTACTATGGAGAAGATGGTTGTCATTACTGAGTAGAGAATCAGGACTTTCTGGATCTTGTACGCCGGGAATATTCCCAACTAGAGCACTAGCAAATTTAATTGGGGCCCTGTAGCAGTACCCCTTAACGCACGTTTTCTTTTTATCCGCTCCAGAGAAAATGTGCGGTTGCAACTCCAAATTAATGTAATTTTATTATAATTATATTTTTCAATATTCATGTATAATTTTGTATAACATTATACTTCTTTATTCATAATTTTCTTTTGCAACATTATTAATTAATTAATTGCGCTGCATATAAGCGCACACCATTTACTTTGCGCTCACTGTATGAGCGCGTTGCCCATATACCATTTAGAATGTTTATTGTTAAAATATTCTTGTTATATATGTTAATGTTTTTCGTGAAAAAATCGGACAAGAGTGGAGTTGGATTATTTCTATCCTCTTCCTCTTACAATGAAGGCTTTAGTAGACTCCGTACAGCCTGGATACACATCCAGGTTTAGCCTTCCATCTAACAACTAAATGGTTTGCGCCATTTTGTCAAACCACCTGTCCGAAGGCTTTAAAGGACTGACACTGCCAGGATAACCTCCTGGTCTAGCTTTCCATCTGGCAACTGAATGGTTCGCGCCATTTTGCCACTACAACTGGTGACCCCGGAGTGACAGGCCACCCACGCCGCCTCCCCCTGCTGAAGGCGCCAACCATGCCGCCTGTCCTGCAGAAGGCGCTGCCAGACCGCCTTCCCCCTGCTGAAGGCGCCAACCACGCCGCCTGTCCTACAGAAGGCGCTTCCAGGCCGCCTTCCTCCTCCAGAAGAAACCAACCACGCCGCCCCTCCTGCTGAAGGTGCTTCCAAGCCGCCTTCCTCCTACAGAAGGCACTAACCACGCTGCCTTCCTCCTGCAAAAGCCACCCACCACGCTGCCTTCCTCCTGCACAAGGCACCGTCCAAGCCGTCTTTCTCCTGACGGAGGCGCTGCCCACACCTCTTCCCTGAAGCACGCTCACTCCCTCGATCCCTTACAGTGTGCACACCTCTGCCCCTGGATACCTACAGTGACCTCAGTGCCCGCGATATCCATAACAGTGCCTGCGATACCCGTGACAGTGCCCGCGATATCCGTAACAGTGCCTGCAATACCCGTGACAGTGTCCGCGATATCTGTAACAGTGCCCAGGATGTAACCCCAAAGCCGTGCATGAGATACTGAGTGTGCAGTGATAGTGTCTCCCTATACCTTATCCTCATGTGACAGTGTGCGTTCACGCGACCGTCCGGTTGTGACTAACCATCACCCTACCGTGGCTCCCGGCCCTCGACTGCCTTGCCGGCGCCTTTCCCGATGCGTTATCGTCCCCACCACCGCCACCTACCCACAGCCAGTCCGCTCCCACACGAGCACCACACGACACCAGGATGGTAAACCCAGACTCCCCACAGGCCGCCACCGCCTTCCGTGCGCCTGCCTTCACTAGCCATGACCCACGCCTCTCCTGCAGCCCTCACGCCTCACTACAAGATCGCTGCCGCAGCCCTGCAGCCTCACGCCACTGTTTGTCTCCAACGTCCTCGCCCACGCTGTCCGCCCGGAGTCCTGCCTCCTGCAGCCCTACCGCTGCTACGAGTCGCCAACCCTCACGCCTCCTGCAGCCCAGCACCGCGGCCTCCTGCAGCCCAGCACCGCGGCCTCCTGCAGCCCTGCACCGCGGCCTCCTGCAGCCCTGCACCGCGGCCTTCTGCAGCCCAGTAGCCCTTCAGCACCGCAGCTACGAGGCACTCTCCCACGCTCCTCAACGTGCCGCTACGGCTTCACCGCCTTCACTCTGCTCCGCTCGCTGCCACTCACACACGCGGCCCGCCCGGAGCCCTGCCGCGACCGCAGCCCACAGCCCTGCAGTCGCCGCCCGACGTCAACATACACGCCCACGCTGCCAGCACGGAGCCGTAACCACCGCCCTTGCTGCCAGCACGGAGCCGTCCTCCAACCCTCGTACATGGTATGTAGCTGCACCTGCGTCGTCATTGCTCCTCCTGCTGCTCCTCACACATCCTCCACGGAGCCTCGCATCTCAGCAGCCCAGGTGACTTCTACAACCCCCGCACTCCTGCAGCCTCAGTCACGTCGGCGGTGCCTCTCGTCATCACGCCTCTCCACCTCATCAAGACTATTACGGCATATGTTTGTCTCTGTTTCTTTTAACGTTCCTCCTTCCTCGTCACTAGGAGGGGAGTGATGTAGCAGTACCCCTTAACGCACGTTTTCTCTTTACCCGCTCCAGAGAAAATCTGCGGTTGCAACCCCAAATTAATGTAATTTTATTTTAATTATATTTTCCAATATTCATGTATAATTTTGTATAACATTATACTTCTTTATTCATAATTTTCTTTTGTAACATTATTAATTAATTGATTGCGCTGCATATAAGCGCACACCATTTACTTTACGCTCACTGTATGAGCGCGTTGCCCACATAGTATTTAGAATGTTTATTGTTAAAATATTCTTGTTATATATGTCAATGTTTTTCGTGAATAAATCAGACAAGAGTGGAGTTGGATTACCTCTATCCTCTTCCTCTTACAATGAAGGCTTTAGTGGACTCAATACAGCCTGGATACATATCCAGGTTTAGCCTTCCATCTGACAACTGAATGGTTTGCGCCATTTTGTCAAACCACCTGTCCGAAGGCTTTAAAGGACTGACACTGCCAGGATAACCTCTTGGTCTAGCCTTCCATCTGGCAACTGAATGGTTCGCGCCATTTTGCCACTACAGCCCTTACAGCATCTGTCCAGCCAGTGTAAAATGGGCACCGTAAGCCACTTAACGACAGGAAATTCGTCGATGCGTCCCAAAAAGACAGCAACTTGTACTTTGGGGCAGAGTGATGGGTCAATGCAAGGCAAGGCTTCCTCGGGAATTACAACACCAGAGCATCCAGTATCCCTAATTATAGAGGAAGACCATGACCCATTAATAGTCCCCGTAATTGAGAAGTTAGGCATTTTATGATCTTCTAAACAAAATCCAACCTTATAGGAGGGCGTGGTAGTAGTTCCATCCTTTAATGCTCGAGGATTTCTGGGACAGCGTGGTCGTATGTGTCCTGCTTCCCCACAATTGTGACAAGTCACAGTTGAGGGAGTCGGACTCCCAAAAGAAGGTAGAGACTGGGGTGGAGTAGAAAGTCAAGGGGAGATTTTCTTAAAGTTGTTGTAAGAAGAGACCTTAGGATAGGTGTTGTGGGCGGATGCCCAGTCATCCGCTAGTTGTATTGCTTTCTTCAGCTTGGTAGGCCTCCTTTCCTTGATAAATAGGCGTAGTTCTTGTGATAAGGAGGACAGAAATTGGTCAAAGATAATAAATTCCCTTAAATCAGCATAAACATTGGCCACAGAGGAAGACTCAACCCAAGAATCAAACATCTTCGATAACTGAGTAACGAACTGATGGTAGTTCTGTCCTACTCTAATCTTGTTTGACCTGAAATCCACCCGGTAGCCATCTGGAGTTTTACTGAAGCCTGTTAACAAGGCTTGCTTCAGTAACTCGTAATCCTCAGTGGTGGATGATGGAAGGGACGTGTAGAGTTCGGCAGCTTTATCAGTAAGGAGGCAACCCAGACGAACGGCAAAGGTATCTCTGGGTAAAACTACCATCTCGGCCACTCGCTCAAACCCAGTTAAGTAGGTGGCAATGTCCTCTTCATCCTTATATGGTGGTAGACTAGGTCTGGAAACAGGATCATGAGATGGTAGGACTGAGGGCTTACCTTTAGCTGCAATTTCTGCCAGCTTGATCTCTTTCTCCCTCTCAGCTTGTGCTTGTCTTTTTTTTCTCTTTACTTGTTTTTCTTCTCTCTCTTTCTCAGCTTGTCTTTCTTCTTTCTCTTTATCAGCTTGTCTTTGTCTTTCTTCTCTCTCAGCTTGTCTTTCTTCTCTTTCGTGTTTCTGTTGTTCAAGGATCCACTGGCCAATTTCCTTGCCCTGCAGACCGAGGGCTTCACCCTGCTCCTTCAGTTCTTGAAAGGAAGACATGGAGAAGACCAGACAGAGAACACAATACAAAACAAAAAATTGGACAACACCTCACATGCAAAAGCAAGAGCTTGACAGCAATCAAAGCACTCTCATAACATTACTCCCAGGCCTCAGGCCAGACCTTTGTCCTACGTACCGATGCTTCAAACTATGGATTTTGTGCTGTACTCTTTCAGTACCATGATGATCGTCCACATCCCATCTCTTACGCCAGCCGGAAACTACTTGATCAGGAGCGACGATACTCTACCATCGAGAGGGAATGCCTGGCCATCGTGTTCGGCATTCATAGGTTTGACTTTTATCTTCGAGGTAAGGAATATATCCTTGAAGTAGACCACAAGCCTCTAATATACCTTGAGAAATTTAAAGGTAAAAATGACAGAGTACTACTGTGATGCCACGACATAAGCCCCTTTAAGAATTCTTCTTTCTTTTGTTTTGTTTATACATTTTTTTTAAACCTGGCGCGTTCACGATTCCCGCCAAATCGGGAAAAATGCCACAGTCTTTCAGTTATTAGTCATGTGATTGTAATATTCCTCGCACCCCACACTGTACGCCTTCCCAAATGTTTTTACTCTCATTAACTATAATTTCGCCTTATAGTGTTTAGTTAAGAGACTTGTTTTGTAAAGAGGTAAGAGAGAGAAAAAGGGGGATAGGTAAATACTAGTTGACAACTCGTCAGGCAGGACGCGCATTTTGGTACGAGATAGCCACGCACCCTCTCTCTCTTCTCGCTCAGTTGTCAGGAAGGAAACATGTATCATCATGGTGTCTGGTTACAGGTGAGGTATTCACGTTCCCTAATATCAAAATTCCCCTAGAATATTAGTATTATCACTCTGAAGGGAAGGTTATCAATAATATATAGAAAAAATGGAATAATAGTTATCAGTATAGGTGAAATAAGGTAGTGAAATATGGCCTCATGGTCACTCTCTCTTCTCGCTCAGTTGTCAGGAAGGAAACATGTATCATCATGGTGTCTGGTTACAGATGAGCGGCCTTCACGACAGCACAAATACACGGTGAACACTATCACACATTATAACACAGTGAGAGGTAACAGCCTTAGTGGGGATAATGCCCAACATCATATATTGTCCTTTGTCAGGAACGGTGACCACGTGTGACCTTGGTAAACAGTTAATACAGTGAATAGGAAAAGCCTTCGGGGCCTGTAGCCATCCCATGTGGGAACATAGAACATAAACCATATGTTAATAGTGGGCAGTGTTCATTAATGTTAAATAAATATGAGGTGAGATAATTTGATTTGCATCCTGAGGCGGTTAGTTAACCACTCTTAGTAATTATCAAAATTTCAAATACTATGCCCGGGGAAATATGTTAAAAGGGGGGAGGGGGGAAAGATTATGAAGCCTAAGATAGGAGGGATATAACGTGTGTGATATGTATGAACCTAGGGAAGTGATCGGACCTAGTTTGTACTGTGTTTGTTATTCAGTTCGGGTGATTTTGTTTATTTATTAATCAGTTCTAATAATAGTGGGAGGAAATACATTGAGAAGTATGAAATGTATTTGTTATCAAAAGTTAACTGGTCAAATTCTTTGAAAATAACCCCTGACTCAAAAGTGGTAAGGTAAGTACTTTGGAGGTGCTCAACACTATTGAAATAAGGATATGAAAAACGTCCAACGTTTTCACGTGCCCTGAGGAGGACTCAGCTTACTCTACCAAAGGTGTTAAATATATATATTCTAGTGTTGAGATTTAATGATAGTAATTATTTCATTTAAAGTAAAAATACATTCTTATAAAGGGCCCCCATGCCCCTTTACAAAAATACCTTGGGTGGTGGCAGCAGGAATAATAAGAGAAAAGGAGTTAAAGTAAAGAATTATTACAGGAGAATCTCCGGCACCACACTGGTGTCTGAGCGGTGGAAAAAGAAAGAACCTTGGCCCCCCCGGCACCACACTGGTGTCTGAGCGGTGGGATTTGAAAGAACCTTGGCCCCCCGGCACCACACTACGATGGGCTTTAGGTCTTCAACCCTATAAATTTAGAGTTGTTCATGTTGCCAGGACAGACAACATTGAAGCCGACCTTCTCAGCCGGCAATAGTTCTCCTTTATTTGTTTCCTGCACTCCAGCCTATTACAAGTTTTGTTTCCTGCATTCCAGCCTATTATAAGTTTGTTTATGTCTCCTGGTCAGCTGCAGTTCTTCGACATCAGCTGTGCAGCAGATGTTTTGGTGGGGGCATGTATGAGGAACTGCACCTACCTCGTTCCCTCCTTTTAGTGGTTGAACTACCACTCTAGTCTGCCGGCGCTGGTTCACCTCTCCAACTACTTGTTCGCCGATTTCCCCGCCACTACCCCACCCCCTTGTCCAGGGGTAGGGGGGTAGTCTAACCGAGGCAAGCTCCACGCCGCGGGACCGGAGACAGGTAGACCGCCTCAGCTATCTCACCTGACAACACCTCACCACCTGCTGCTGGTTCTCAACATTCCTGAAGGCACTTCTGGAGACTTGGGCTCCCTTCCAGTGTGCCCTTCAACTGTACCTACACCATTCGACCCTCCCTGCTGCCTGAGGTGCTATCTACGTTGCCGAGTGTTGTTGCCGCGCATCTCACCCTCCAGGCAGTTGTTCAGGGAGTTATTGGGTGCCATATCCCTGCTCTGGTAACTGTGTACGAGCAGATCGTCGTTGGTGATTTGTTTTGGCTGTTAGCCTGCTGATTGCTATTATTTTGTGTGTAAATATATTCGGGGTATCATACTCCATGACTTTTCTTCCCAACAACTCTCTAGAATCATAATATTAATTAGTAGCTACCTCGGCCCTAACATCATGGCGAGGTCGCTAATAGTTCAGGACCGAGGTAACTACCAATTAATATTATGATTCTAGAGAGTTGTGGGGAGGAAAAGTAAAGGAGTATGATACACCGCTTTTAGTCAAGATATCAGGACACACAATGATGTAGTCAATAACCTTTGTAGCAAAAATGTTAGAGATGTGAGAAAGTAACCATAGTTGTTATGTCCCTGAAAACCAAGCCAAATTTGTTAGCATCTTGTAACACAACACGGGTTTTTTTTTCTTTTATACATTATATATATATATATATATATATATATATATATATATATATATATATATATATATATATATTTTATATATATATATATATTTTATATATATATATATATATATATATATATTTTATATATATATATATATATATATATATATATATATATATATATATATATATATATGTGTGAGGAACTGCACCTGCCTCGTCTTCCCCTAATTAGTGGTTGAACTACCACTCTCGTCTGCCGGCGCTTGTTCACCACCTTTCCCCGCCACTACCCCACCCCCTTGTCCAGGGGTAGGGGGGTAGTCTAACCGAGCCAAGCTCCACGCCACCGGCTTGGAGAAGGACAGAACGCCTCAGCTCTCACACCTGACAACACCTCACCACCTGCTGCTGGTTCTCAACATTTCCGAAGGCATTTCTGGAGACTTGGGCTCCCTTCCAGTGTGCCCTTCAACAGTACCTACACCATTCGACCCTTCCTGCTGTCTGAGGAGCAATCTACGTTGCCGAGTTTTGCTGTCACGCATCTCACCCTCAAAACAGCTGTACAGGGAGTTATTTGGGTGTCATACCCCTGCTCTGGTAATTGTTTACGAGCAGTTCGTCGTTGGTGATTTATTTTGGCTTCTAGCCTATTGTTTGCTATTTGTGTGTGTGTAAATATATTCGGGGTATCATACTCCATGATTATTCTTCCCCACAACTCTATAAAAAGATAATATTAATTGGTAGTCACCTCGGCCCTGACATATTGGCGACCCTGCCAGGATAAGAACTACCAATTATTTATTATCATTTTACAGATTGTGGGTTGTTATCTAAGTCGCTGCTGCGCGCCGTTGCTGCCTGAGGCCCGGGAGTAATGTTATGAGTGTTTTGATTGCCGTCAAACTCTTGCTTTTGCCAGATTTTTGCACGTGAGGTGTTGTCTAATTTTTTGTTTGTTTGTGTTGTGTTCTCTGTTCGGTCTTCTCCATGTCTTCCTTTCAAGAACTGAAGGAGCAGGGTGAAGCCCTCGGTCTGCATGGCAAGGAAATTGGCCAGTGGATCGTAGAACAACAGAAACACGAAAGGGAAGAAAGACAAGCTGAGAGAGAGAAGGAGAGAGAAGAAAGACAAGCTACGAAGGAAAGAGAAGAAAAACAAGCGGAAAGAGAAAGAGAAGAAAGACAAGCTGAAAGAGAAGAAAGACAAGCACAAGCTGAGAGGGAGAAAGAGATCAAGCTGGCAGAAATTTCAGCTAAAGGTAAGCCCTCAGTCCTACCATCACATGATCCTGTTTCCAGACCTAGTCTACCACCATACAAGGATGAAGAGGACATTGCCACCTATTTAACTAGGTTTGAGCGTGTGGCCGAGATGCTGGTTTTACCCAGAGATACCTTTGCCGTTCGTCTGGGTTGCCTCCTTACTGGTAAAGCTGCCGAACTCTACACGTCCCTTCCGTCATCCACCACTGAGGATTACGAGTTACTGAAGCAAGCCTTGTTAACAGGCTTCAGTAAAACTCCAGATGGCTACCGGGTGGATTTCAGGTCAAACAAGATTAGAGTAGGACAGAACTACCATCAGTTTGTTACCCAGTTATCGAGGATGTTTGATTCTTGGGTTGAGTCTTCCTCTGTGGCCAATGTTTATGCTGATTTAAGGGAGTTTATCATCTTTGACCAATTTTTGTCCTCCTTATCAGCAGAAATACGCCTATTCATCAAGGAAAGAAGGCCTACCAAGCTGAAGGACGCAATACAACTAGCGGATGACTGGGCATCCGCCCACAACGCCTATCCTAAGGTCTCTTCCAACAACAACGCTAAGAAAATCTCCCCTCGACTTGCTACTCCACTCCAGCCTCTACCTTCTCCTGGGAGTCAGACTCCCTCAACCGTGACTTGTCACAATTGTGGGGAAGCAGGACATATACGACCACGCTGTCCCAGGAATCCTCGAGCATTCAAGGATGGAACTACTACCACGCCCCCCTATAAGGTTGGATTTTGTTTAGAGGACCATAAAGTGCCTAACTTCTCAGTTACGGGGACTATTAATGGGTCATGGTCTTCCTCTATAATTAGGGATACTGGATGCTCTGGAGTTGTAATTTCTGAGGAAGCCTTGCCAGACATTGACCCATCACTCTGCCCCAAAGTACAAGTTGCTGACTATTTGGGACGCATCGACGAATTTCCTGTCGTTAAGTGTTACTTACGGTGTCCATTTTACACTGGTTGGACAGATGCTGTAAGGGCCCCAATTAAATTTGCTAGTGCTCTAGTTGGGAATATTCCCGGAGTACAAGATCCTGATAGTCCTGATTCTCTACTCAGTAACGACAACCATCTTCTCCATAGTGACCATGACCAAGCCACCACTGACGTTTCTTCCCTACAAGATCCTCTGTTGCCTCCTGATGACTCGCCTTCGCCCGGAACTTCCCTCTCCTCTCAAGAAAAGAACAACCGCCCTTCTGGATGTCAACATCTACCACCAGTTGAGTCCTCAACTACTCAAGTGTGTGCTGTGGAGACCAGAGCCGGTCGATCTAAACGGGTCCACCCTCTAGTTCTGCCTAAGCTCCATCCTTTGACTGTAACCCCTGATGAGTTTCGTCAACTTCAGGAATCCTGTCCTTCCTTGACGTGTTTACAGTCAAAGGCTATTACTCAAGAAGTTGAGAAGGCACGGGATGGTGCCACATACCAGTTCATACATGAGGACGGCCTCCTGTACCGAAAATGTCTCTCCTCGGATCACCTTCAAAAGGTAAATGGTTTATCCTTGGTTGTTCCCAGCGATTGCCGTCCCGTCATCCTACGTGTTGCTCACGAAGGTCCTTTGGCTGGACATTTCTCCCAACGGAAGACCCAGATGAAGGTATGGCAAGACTTTTATTGGCCAGGGATGTGTGCAGACATCCGGGATTACTGCCGTTCCTGCGACAAGTGTCAACGTATGTCAGCTAAGGGAAGGGTACGTCCAGTACCTCTTCAACCGTTACCTGTCGTAACTGAACCCTTCTCCAGAGTTGCCATTGACTTGGTAGATCCCTTGGCTCCACCTTCTTCTGAAGGGCACCGTCACCTTGTAACTTGCATTGATTTCTTCACTGGTTTTCCTCTTAATTACTACTTCTACTGCTACTACTATTACTACTATTATTACTATTATTATTATTACTACTACTACTACTACTACTTCTATTATTATTATTACTACTACTTATATTATTACTACTACTTCTATTATTATTATTACTACTACTGCCACTACCATCACATCCATCTCCAGTACTACTACCAAGAAGAGGTTGAGCAGATGTTAAGTCAAGGAATCATCCAACCTTTAACCTCTCCACACTGCTCTCCGGTTATCATGGTCAGGAAGTCCGACGGTACGTATCGGATGGCCATTGATTACAGGTTACTCAACTCAGTTACTATTTTCCATGCTGAACCATCCTGCAGTATTGAGACAGAGCTGCATAAGTTTGTTGGTGCCGAGTTCTTCTCAGAGCTAGATTTGAGTAAGGCATATTACCAGGTTCCACTTTCTGCCAAAGCTCGACGCTTCACTGCGTTTCCCACTCACAAGGGCCTGATGGAATTTACTCGGATGCCTTTTGGTCTTGTTACGGCCTGTGCCACTTATATTCGCTTAATGAGGATTGTGCTTGCTGATTTGGCCAATGTTTCTTTTTATTTTGATAATATTTTTGTGTATTCATCTGATTGGCCGACTCACATCTCTGCCCTCAGGTCTGTTTTAGATAGACTACAACATAACGGTCTGACTGTCAAACTTAAAAAGTGCCGGTTTGGAGCAGAGTCCATCAACTATCTGGGATTTGTTTTGTCCCGCGACCATCTTCAACCACAAGTTGGCAAGTTGACTGCCATCACCTCCATGACTCATCCTACCACCAAGAAGTTACTCCGGAGTTTCCTAGGTTTGATATCATTTTATAAAGCTTTCATTCCTCAGGCCTCTGAGCTTACCGGCCCCCTCTCTGACTTGTTGAAGAAGCCGGTACGGGATCCCCTCCAGTGGACTGAAGATCTGCTTGAACGGTTCAAGCTGCTGAAGCAAGCCTTGACTTCGGGACCTATTCTGCGTCTTCCGGACCCCAGCCAGACCTTCGTCCTACGTACCGATGCTTCAAACTATGGATTAGGTGCTGTACTGCTTCAGTACCATGATGATCGTCCACATCCCATCTCTTACGCCAGCCGGAAACTACTTGATCGGGAACGACGATACTCTACCATCGAGAGGGAATGCCTGGCCATCGTGTTCGGCATTCATAGGTTTGACTTCTATCTTCGAGGTAAGGAATTTATCCTTGAAGTAGACCACAAGCCTCTAATATACCTTCAGAAATTCAAAGGTAAAAATGATAGAATACTACGATGGGCTTTAGGTCTTCAACCCTATAAATTTAGGGTTGTTCATGTTGCCGGGACGGACAACATTGGAGCCGACCTTCTCAGCCGGCAATAGCTTTTCTTTATTTTGTTTTCTTGCACTTCAGTCTTTTACAAGTTTTGTTTCCTGCACTCAAGTATTATAAGTTTGTTTATGTCTCCTGGTCAGCTGCAGTTCTTCGACATCAGCTGTGCAGCAGATGTTTTAGTGGGGGCATGTGTGAGGAACTGCACCTGCCTCGTCTTCCCCTAATTAGTGGTTGAACTACCACTCTCGTCTGCCGGCGCTTGTTCACCACCTTTCCCCGCCACTACCCCACCCCCTTGTCCAGGGGTAGGGGGGTAGTCTAACCGAGCCAAGCTCCACGCCACCGGCTTGGAGAAGGACAGAACGCCTCAGCTCTCACACCTGACAACACCTCACCACCTGCTGCTGGTTCTCAACATTTCCGAAGGCATTTCTGGAGACTTGGGCTCCCTTCCAGTGTGCCCTTCAACAGTACCTACACCATTCGACCCTTCCTGCTGTCTGAGGAGCAATCTACGTTGCCGAGTTTTGCTGTCACGCATCTCACCCTCAAAACAGCTGTACAGGGAGTTATTTGGGTGTCATACCCCTGCTCTGGTAATTGTTTACGAGCAGTTCGTCGTTGGTGATTTATTTTGGCTTCTAGCCTATTGTTTGCTATTTGTGTGTGTGTAAATATATTCGGGGTATCATACTCCAGGATTTTTCTTCCCCACAACTCTATAAAAAGATAATATTAATTGGTAGTCACCTCGGCCCTGACAATCACCAACCTGTGGAGAGTTTTCTGACATTCATCAATATCTCCAGTCACACCGGGCAGAGTCTTGCTGACACTCTGCTTTAATGCTTGTTAGATCAGGACGTCAACTTCGAAAATTGCCGTGATCACACATATGATAATGGCAGCAATATGTCTGGTAATTACACTGGCATGCAGTGAATCTTGAAAAAACAAGAACAGTATAGTGGACTATATTTCTTGCGCTGCCCACTCTTTGAATCTAGTTGGTCAGTGTAGTGATATGCATAATAATATGTAGTATGGTACCTGTATGTGACCTGTGCATTTAACTGAGAAGCTGTAAGAAGATGGCGGATTCCCGCATTTAGGCTTGTGTTAGCATCTTGGCGAGGAGGATGCGGGAGACGCGGGTGTCACCAGGGTACCAGGTAGTGAATAAGTATAGATTAGGTTGTATGGGGTTAATAGAGGTTTGTTGGGGGCATTAGTTGCTATGTAGGTTGAGTTATACATGTGGTAGGTAGATAAGATGGGTGATGTGTTATGTACTTGTGTGTAGGAAATGTTGGGTTGGCGTACGTGAGGTGTAGTCCGCGGAGGCGCGGAAGAACACAGTTGTTTGAGGGCAAGCCAGGTCACAAAGGGACGGGTCATATATAAGGAAGAGAGCAGGGTCACGCGCGCGCGCGCGCTCTCTCGCTCGCTCTCTCTCTCTCTCTCTCTCTCTCTCTCTCTCTCTCTCTCTCTCTCTCTCTCTCTCTCTCTCTCTCTCTCTCTCTCTCTCTCTCTCTCTCTCTCTCTCTCTCTCTCTCTCTCTCTCTCTCTCTCCTCTCTCTCTCATCTCTCTCTCTCTCTCTCTTCTCTCTCTCTCTCTCTCTCTCTCTCTCTCTCTCTCTCTCTCTGTCACAGGGGTGGGGTTTGGCTGGTTGGCGAGGGCTGAGGTCCTGTAACGTGGTGGAGGTCCACGTGGTGAAAACAAAGGTATGTGTTTTGGTTGGTGGTAGGAAGTGAGGTAGACTGGTTGGAGTAGTATTGGTTGGAGTTGTGTTGGTTGGAGTTGTGACTTGGAGTTGTGATTGGCACTACATTATCAGCTATGTACATATTACTGTGACGGACACATTGTTATTAAGTGCTCGGGAGATTTGGATTATAATAAATAAATATAAGTTTGTCACTGGCTCTTAGATACCCCTAGACATCTATTAAATATAAAGAGAGGCACGTGACATCAGTCAGCTGTGGATTGTTGCGTTGAAGCAGTTTCATTTTTTTAATTATTACAGCGCCTGTATACATTCTTTGTAGCATCAACACATCGTTGGGGTGTCCTGATGACCCATGTTAAAGAGCAACCCATCAGATACTCGATGGTCTGCTCGAGCTGATGCCACATAAGCAGTTTTCAGGCGGTTTCAAAGTGCTCTCCGGGAAATCTCTGGCGATGCTACTCAGAATGACAGCACATGAAATGAAGCAGATGAATTGCCCAAACACTTGGACACCATTGTAGTTGCCTTAATGTGTGAACTTTGGAATGACATTTTGCAGCGCTTCAACCACAGTAGCAAGTTGCTACAAAGTCCCACCATCGAATTAACACCAGCTATTGCTCTTCTGAAGAGCTTGAATAAATTCTTGGATGAATGCTGAGAGAAGTTTGATTATTATGAGCAGCAGGCACGTGATTGCTGTGGTAGCAGCACATACAAATCTGAAAGTCAGTGAGTACCCAAGCATAAGAACCATGTCAGTGATGGAGATGCCACAGATACTGTGGAAGGGATGCCGGGCCGCATATTTCCGACATGAACCCGCAATGCACTGATGGTCACAAAACCTGGCGTGTGGCTACGAAAGAAAATAGCGTCTGCACCTTGCCCAACCCCCGATTTTTGGTCATAGAAAACATTTGATATCTTCCAAATTAACATAACATAACCTAAGTTAACCAAACCTTAACTTATATTGATAAATAATAAAACCTTGTTGAAACCAAACTAAACTTTACCTTATTCTCGAAGAGAAGGTCTCATAGAAATCATTGAATATCTCAGAAACTAAGAATTTGTGACGGAAATGCAATTAGGAAAACTTCAGAATTCATCAGGTAATATAAAAATATAACTCAATTATCTAGAGCATTCTGGTGAAGATGTAAAGTAATGCCAGTATCAATGTTAATGTAGCTAATTGTATATCATTATCGTTTAAGATTTTTTTAAAAACTTCTAAATAAACCAAAATCAACCTATCTTAATCTGTTCTACGAGAGAAAATAAAGCAGATTAATGAAAAAAAACAGCAAAACTCACAAGAAAAAATAGTTTCTAACCCTCAATAGATATCACAAGAACAAAATCTAATCCCATATTGGTTATGATACAGTGCATTGGCAGTATTGAAACCAATGAGGTCGAGGTAGGAAGTGTCTATATGCACGACCATAGTGCACATGATGAGAAAAGTCTATTTACATGACTGTCGTGCACACAAGTTCTCATTAGCTATTCTCATGACCGTCGTGTATGTAATGTTTCTGTTGCTTATTCCCATTATCCCACCAACCCACCCCAACCCCTATTCTAAATTTTCTTCCACCATCTCCAACAAGTCTTAATGTTCCGGTTTAATTTCTAGCCATGATCTAATAAATATATCCATGTTTTTAATGTTAACATGTAAATTTTTAGAACTATAATTTTACCGGTGTCGCGTGATCAGAGGTCTGTTTACGTTTTAGAGGTCCGCCCCACACTGCGCATGCTCAGCAGTAAGGTTTGTAAACAAAGGTTTGTTGATAAACAAAAGCCGGAACGCCACACACACGGAACCCTGTGACCAGCAGTCCACCTGTAATAAGTGGTCCACCCATTAATATTAATTCACCTCTAGGCCTATCTGTTTTGTCACAAGTGAAGTGAATGGGCATTTAACAGTTTTTATGCTGCAGTGATTCGAGTTTGTAGTTATAGAAAATGTAATATCGTTAGTCTGAAAAGGGAAATAGAAATTAGGGGGATAATGTTTCAGCCTAGACTTCCTTTGGACATGTAGACTACATTTTTCTGGTGCCTTTTTTATGTGTTTGAAATCAATCTAACCTTTATTTCCGTCAGAAATGCTTTGTTTCCCAGTAATTATGGTAACTTTCCCCAGTAAATCCACCCCCTCCTTAGAAGAACACCATTGGAATTGCCATTCAGGGTTGGTTGAAGACAAACAATACATTCCCAGTAACTATGATCTAAAAACAAAATAAAAACTACCAGTAAAATGTACACTACACGTCATGTAACAAGTATTCTAATCTAACATAACATAACTTTACTTAACCGAGCCTAACCTAACCTTCCATTATTTCACACATACTTATACAAAATTTATCTATACCCTGGTAATGGCAAAAAGTATTTTCAATGTGCGAGTCGAAACTTAATAAATCTCTTATTTTGATGTGCTTTATACTCATCCCTAATTTGTCCAGCTCCCTAGAATCAACCAGTATTTTCATTCTTTCATTCCTTTCACTGGTGAACTCTGGAACTCTTTACCTGAATCTATATATCCTGCCTACTACTTTTTTCCCTTCCAAAGAGGAGTATCAAGACACCTCCTGAGATGATTTTGATATTTTTGTGTAACCTTGCCAGATTCCTTAAACAAAAGTATATATATATATATATATATATATATATATATATATATATATATATATATATATATATATATATATGTATAGTTATATCACACTGACATGTGTAAATTTTTATTATTTTGAGGAGGCACCTTACTGCAAAGATACTAGTGTAAGGTGTCGGGGAACTATCCATTTGTAATTATTTCTCACATTCCTTTCCCAAGGAACCTTATGTGCTATTGTGGGATTTTCCTTAGGTGCTTGTCTTTTCCAAATCTCTCCCCAGGGCACTGAAAAGTCTCCAGTTCTTCCTCTTGTAACATTTCCCTATCTTTATATAACTTTTCTTCCCTTCCCAAGTATACAGAAGATGTTCTCTGTTCTTCCTGTTACCTTGGTGCAATTCTCCTCTTTCATTCCATTACAATTATTCCTGTTATAAAATTTTACCATGGTATAACTTTTCTTCCCTTCCCAAGTATACAGATGTTCTCTGTTCTTCCTGTTACCTTGGTGCAATTCTTCCCTTTCATTCTTTTACAATTCTTCCTGTTGTAATATCTTACCATGGTACAACTTTTTTTTCCCTTCTTCCTCTTGCAATAGCACTGGCAATGGCAATGAAAATCAAGTTAAAATCAAATTCAAATGGTTTATTGACGTAAAAAAAAATGCATCAAAGGGGGTAGTCAGCATGCTGAGATGCCCACCCAACTTACCTCACAGAATATTCAATATGAAAAAAAAATTTACTCAACAATTAATAAAGCATTTGTACCATCATCGAAAAAATAAAGTTATATATGTATATCTATATATATTGCACAATATATCTTACTCTGGAGGTCAAGTATTTGTACTTTTTTAAGATAATGGGCACGATATTGTTATTTATCATGTGACAAGCTTGCATGGTGACATCACTGATGTTAGGATTCCTGAAGTGTTCAGTTTACGTACAAGAACATAGATAGTGTTGCAAAGTATAAGAATTTTCTTCATTACAAAGCTTGCAGGGTATTCCATCCTCACCATTTACATACTGCCAACACTACTTATACCCTAACCTTAGCCGCATAATAACAGTGTCAACTCTGGTGGATGTTCTACCACAGCATACATTGGTGTTGTTGTAAACTGTCACATAGTGCATAGTGTCTCATACTTTCACTTCCACTATTTATGATTTTGACAATATTTTCATAGTCCCATTGTCTCCTCCTACTCATCAAGACACCCTTGACTCTTCTGAAACTCATAGTGGCCTCAGAATCAATAGAATTCTTATTGAATGCCTCCTTTGCAAGCTTGACACCAGTTTCATTGAGACAAATACCAATATGAGATAGTATCCACATAAACTGTACAACATGCCCACCATTTTCAGCTGAAAGACATAAGCCACCTTGATATGATGGATCTGCTCCACTCAGCTGCTGTCTTGCTTTCTGTGAATGAATAAATATCATATTTAGATACATTTAAGTGTGGAATTCTACAAATGAACATAAGCCTGACAACCTTGTAGAAGACATGCCTGGGACTAGATCAATGAAACCTTACACACTTTCTCCTTGCTTTCACCTGTTATTAGACTCAAACTGGAGTTGTTTTTAAAGTAACTTATTTCCACTATACTTTCAGATTATGCCTCTTAATTCCACATTTACACCTTACATAATCAAAATGAAGACAATACAATGGATATTTCTGTCCTTTTCCATGCTGACTTGTACACCAAATATAAGAAAAACAAAGCAGAGGGGTTGGGTTTAGGATTAACTCAATATGGATCATGATATGCTTTTTTTTCGGCACAGCTTACAGGTACGGCAGCCGTACCTGCAAGTGCTCGCTTAAAGATACGGCACGTGCCTAACTTTTGGGTAATAAATTATAAAAAGTTTATAAAACCGAACCATACCGTACCTAACCAAACCTAATCTAACCATAACCTAAGGAATGCAGTATCCTCATAGTGCTCGCTTATAGATACGGCACGTGCCTAACTTTTGGGTAAAAAGTTTATATAACTGAACCAAACCATACCTAACCAAACCTAACATAACATAATCAACCTAACATAACTTGAAAGAGGCTTTACCAGGTCAATAATAAGGCACAGGCTGTAGGAATAGCGGATAACAATGCGGTATGACTGCCGTATCTCTAAGCAGTTCGTTTTTTTTTTGTGTGACATGTTTTAGAGTTGAAAAGAAGTTACCTGCAGTTGGTGCAGTGGAACACCTGGATGTCAGCTGTTGGTGCAGACACTCCCTCACAGCTTAAGTGGTACCACTCACTGCACCTATCACAGGCAATCATGGCACGCCTCGGGTTATTTGGCAGACGACACTTGCAGTACACCTTTTCCACCTCAGTGTGAACAACACCTTTATTGCTCCTGTGTGGTATTTGTAGAGGTGGCCGAGACATTTTTCCAACTTCAAGGCATCCAACCAGCCAGTCATACAAACCATCCTGGTCCCATGCACATTCCTCGGGTTTCATCAATGCACAGAGTGCATATGCATTTGCAATGGCATACAAACCGCATGCGTCGCCACGCTTCTGACGTTGCACATCAAGCCATTCCATGTTTATGGCATTGCTCGAGGTGTGTAACAACCACCCAAGCTGTTCAAGGAATTTTTGGCGGTGGGATTTATTTACTTTTCTAAACATTGAGTCATAAATTTCTACTTTACCTTTTTGCAAAATTTGAATATTACTTATTGTAATCCAGTGATTACTACTAACATTAAGAATTTGAACAAATTTCCCCCTGGGAGTACCAACATGATTGTGATCCACCGCTTCAAACACTGCACAGCTTTGGAGACTGTCAACCTCGGGAAACTGATGTTTGAGGAGGGCCTGACAATGATTCATGTGGTCATCAGTGAGCCACTTTTTCTGTTTTACAATTTCAATCATTGCCTCTATTTGTGGATCTTGACGACTGGCTGGCACAGGGTTTAGACACACGGCTTCTCTCCTAGCCTTGGCCTTGGTTCCAATCAGAAATATGTCTGCTTCCCTGTCCATTAGACTGGCACTGCCATGTTGTTTCTCGTAGGCCGCTTCATTTAATTGTAGCTCAGGGTCTGTGTCTGTGTTACTGTCTGCTGAAAGCTTTTCTGAAAGCCTGTGAAGTGAACCAAGCTTTACAGGTTTCAGCTGATCGTATGCAACCATCTTGGCCTGGGGAACATCTTTATGTCCAATCCTGACACCACCCACCCTTACTGTGTCATTTTTCGTTATTTCCAAAATCCTGCAAATGTAGGAGTACATTACCTTAAGTTGTATTACTATCACTAATGCAAAGTACCATTATCAAAGGTGTCCTGATGTATTGAATTGATAATCATGAAAAATGACAAAAGTATGATTATATGAAATGCTGATACCAATACCATATTATTTTACTGACAAAGAAATTATGCAATTAATCTTAATCAAGATGGATAATTATTGTTCTTGTATGGACATGATGTAAACAATTGTGAAGGGTTGTGGTGGTAATCATCAATGGTGCTGGGGGACCCCACAACCCAGCAGCCAGAAGTGAGGTGTCTCCATATCCACGGAACAACAGAATGCCATAGCGCTGCAGCCTGCTATCTCCCTGTAAAGACAGTTGGTGGAGACTCAAGGCTCTACCCTCTACACTACTATAAAGTTGGAAAAGTTCTACCATCGAACAAACAAACAAAACCTACATAGGAAAGAACATGCATGTCACATTATGATGAAACAGAATGCAAACAATATGGGTACCATGAATCAGTAACAATGTCTTAGTAAGCTGTGAAGGCATATATTTCAATATATAATCGTATTAGTATAACTACTGTTCCATATTTAAAAGTAATTAACAGAAATTTTTAAAACTTTTTACTAATGTAGTATAACTAATATTACATTCAAGTGTCATTCATATATTAGCCACAAGCTTCACTCACCTATATGGGCCTGTCCATTGTGGATCACATTGTCCACCCTTGCGAGCAATATTGATGGACTGACGTTTCATGACAAGCTGTCCCACAGACAGCATGAACGATTTGACTCCATGGGATTTTCTCTTTTTATAACCCTTCTCTGCCTTTGTATGGGCTTTATCTTGATTGATCTTAGCCTAGAAATGCAATATTGTTTAAACACAGCAAAACAAATAGTGAAATTATAGAAATTCCATATACCGTACTAACAAAATACAAGAAAATTGCTGAATCAATGAATACAAGCCACAAATTGTAAATTCTAGTTGAAAATATTGTCAAAAGTATTATCAAAGTCACCTTTTCATATGCCTTTTTGTAAGTGTTTGAATGTTCTTCCACAAAGTCTTCAACACTACCATCGCCTTCAACAATTGTAGTGTCATCATCAACACTTTTCATCTGATAAAAGGCAATAAGAAAGAAAAGAAGTTTAAGTAACTCAATCAACACAACCTATGAGACACAATGATCATCAGAAATATTATATACACTATTTATTTGAACAATGGAAAGGAAGAAGAGAAGGATTGTGCCGACACCTTAATTATAGATTTATACATTATTTTTATTGTTAGTAATATTTTTTAGTTTTAGTATATGAAATAGTTGTTTATGATCTCATTACTTTTTTAACCATATATTTGAAGCACATGAAATTTTCAGTGTATGGCCATTTCTCCAAAAAGAATGTGACAAGAGACCATTAAGAGTCAATTTCAGCAATAATATTCATATAAAAAATGTACATACTGACCTCCATAAGTGTGTGAGCTTCCCGGCCAAACATCAAGAAAAATGGTGAGTATCTTGTTGATGACTGTGGCTGAGAATTAATGGAGAACACAATGTCATGCAGAGTTTCATCCCAATTTTTGCCACGGTCAGCCATTAATTTACTCACACGAGTCTTCACCATTCCGTTGACCCTTTCCACCAAACCTATAAATGGACACCAATCTCAGTCAACCAAAAAATTTATTTTTTCTAGACGTCTTTTCCCACGTGGCTGATGTTTTGATAGTTGTAACAATAAACCAAATAAAAACATTATAACAAATTTTACACTATCAGTAAATGTGTTTTACAGTAATCTACTGAATCACTAACAACGTACAATTAATATTTAATAATCCCATAGCTACAAAAGCTCAGTGAAAATAGACAAGTTACACCATAAAATACACTATATTTAAAGGAGGCGCATTTTTTTTAAGGTTCTAGCATATGTGTGTGTGTGTGTATACATATATATATATATATATATATATATATATATATATATATATATATATATATATATATGTATATATATATATATATATATATATATATATATATATATATTAATGTTTAGTATATATATATATATATATATATATATATATATATATATATATATATATATACTAAATTAATATATATATATATATATATATATATATATATATATATATATATATGTATATATATATATATATATATATATATATATATATATATATATATATATATATATATATATATATATATATATATATAAACTGCTGGCAAGACTTTAGCTGTCTCTAAGCACTGCAAGATGAAACATAAGCTGATGTGTTGTTAACAAGAGCTAGTTTCAAAGTGGTGTGATTTGATGAATGTAGCACGTGTAAATAGTGTATAATTCTCTGAAACTAACCATTGGTCTGGGGATGTTAAGCACTGGAGACACACCTTTTGATCACCATTTGGTCACAGAAATCATTATTGATCTGAAAGCATAAGACAGTTTAAAACATTATTAAGGAAAAGTATACTGCACTCAATTTAGATAGCTTACAATATTTTCAACAGTAAATATGAATTATCATCACCATCATCATCCTAACCCTTTAAAGTATCCTACTACCGTGGGTTGGGGAATCCTTTCAAGTAACATAAGAAATAGTATGGCTGGGGAACATCTATATCTATTTATGTGCAACTTGTTATACAACATGCAATAGTATAACAAACATACCTTATTACAAAATTCCTTCCCTTGATCCGAGATAAGGCGTTTTGGTGTTCCCAATCTGTGGGAAACAAACACATAATATGTGATACAGTATTATTATACATTCTCTTTCAAGCACTTCATATAAATATATTACAAGTTAAACACTGAAAACCCAAGTAAAGATTAGATAAATTAATATATGTATATGGACCATTGTGCTTCAGTATCATGAATTATTTCACTTATGAGTATTGTAATGATGATATTATATATCTTAGAAATATGGATTGTTGCATTGGTATCAATGAAATTCTTCTTACATGCTTATATATTGTTTAATGCAATTGTTGACCCCTGTGCCATCCTTTTTCGGGATAGGAAACAACATCACATACTTGGTGAAGTAGTCAACAATTGTCAGGATGTACTGACTACCACTCTCGGTCATACCCAGAGGTCCTGCAACACAGTAATAATATCAATATATATTGACAGATAGCTAGATAGAAAAATAAATAATGTCACACATTTCTTCCACAAAATGAATATCACAATCTGAATGCATCACATATGGAATATATCAGGATAAGCAACCTAATTGTATAGAACCATTTTAATAAAATCAAATTCCACCCAATGTTACCTATACAGTATTTAGTGCATATAAGTATCTTGTATATTCATGCTTTAACTTATCATACTACATAAGTTAAATAAGAATTTAATCTTCAAGATACACATTTGTAGCATAGCAAATAGCTCTGAAACCATGACTTTTTTAAACAGATTTTCACATGCAAAGGACAACCTTATCTGATGCGAGGGTTGCAAGTGTTTAGTGATATACATAAAGCAAATAAAACCAAATAAACCAAACTCCTAATTACAGCGGAAAGTGACCATAAAGCAGCTACAGAATCATAATATGTGAAAAGGTACCATTTGAAGATATTTAGGTGCATCTGTTATTCCTTATAACCTAATAATAAGTAGGATGACAACTGGTAATGTTGAACACAGAACCATTAATAAGTAATTGAGAAAGTACCAACAATAATACATGGGCATTGGGGTTAGTTAGTTAGTTAGTTAGTGTAGTATAGAGGCCCTGCCTCACAGCCATGGTGATCCACCGCTGGTCCCAATCCTGGCATCCCTGTTCCTTAGGGCCACCTGGTCTGGTATGGTATTTGAGGTCCGGCATCCAGCCGTATAGCCTGGCACTGAGGGTTCGTCCGGTATTCTCCGCAGGAACCTGTCCAGGCTAGACTTGAATTTATCCACTGGACTGCCGGTGATGCTCCTCAATTCTTTAGGTAGGGCATTGAAGATCTTAGGCCCGTCGTGGGTCAGACTTGATGCCAGTAGGGTCCTGATCCTCTCTGGGGCTCGGGTTGGCAAGCTGCTCCTTGTGCATTTACGACCACTCCTCTCGGTGGTGTAAGGCTGCAGTGCGATGGGCGCGGGGTTAGGTACCTGTCCTTCCAGGATCTTCCAGGTGTAGATGGCTCTGTACCTGTCCCTTCTCCGTTGCTGTGAGTAAAGCCCCAGCTCCCTGAGTCTGTCCCAGTAGCTGAGGTCTCTCATCCCTCTGATCCGCTTTGTGAAGAACCTCTGCACCCCTTCTAGTTTTTGAATATCACCCCTCTTGTGGGGCGACCACAGCTGACTGCAGTAGTCAAGAAGGGGTTGTATTAGGGTCTTCCAGAGGGTAAGCATGGTTTGGGGCTCCCTAGTGGCAAAGGTTCTTAGTACCCAGCTTGCCATGCCCTTAGCCTTCCTTATTGTCTCCTCAGTGTGGTGATGGAAGGAGCAGTCTTCACTGAGGTATACACCAAGGCATTTGGTATGTTGCTGTGCACAGATATCATGCCCTCCTTCTGTGAATAATTTCTTTTCCTTTATTTCTTGTTTCTGCCCATGCCGCAGTATCTCAAATTTTTGTTCGTTGAACTGCATGTTGTTTGTTGTAGTCCAGGCGTAGATTGCCTCCAGGTCTTGTTGGAGGCGAGGCACGTCTTCCACCGTGGTAATGGGGAGGCTCACACTGGTGTCGTCAGCGAAAGAGGAGAGGGACGAGCCTCCCACCTTCTCAGCAATGTCTCCTATGTGGATCAGAAAGAGGAGGGGACCCAGTACTGAACCCTGCGGCACCCCGCTGATCACTACTGCTTCTTCTGACCTGTGTCCATCCACGGTGACTGCTTGGAGGCGTCCTGTGAGGAAGGCATGGAGCCACACTCCCAGCTTTCCTGTTATGCCGAGAGCCTTGGCTTTGTGGAGGAGGATGCCGTGGTCCACTTTGTCAAAAGCCTTGGCAAAGTCAAGGAACACGACATCCACATTCCTTCCCTCTGCCAGGTTGTGCAGGACCCAGTCGTGGTGTGCCAGGAGTTTTGACAGGCAGGACCTTCCTTTCCTGAAACCGTGCTGCTTGTCACTGAATAGGTGGTGGTCCTCCATGTGTTGAACTATTCTATTCCGGGCACACTTTTCGAAAATTTTAATAAGGTGGGAAGTGAGGGCTACCGGTCTGTAGTTTTGGGGGAGGCATCTGTCCCCACCCTTATATATTGGACATACAGTGGCCCTCTTGAGTATGTGAGGGATCACTCCTGTGTCCAGAGAGCATTGCCACAGCCTGCATAGTGGGTGTGCCAACGCTTTGCTACACTTGAGCAGTAGAATGGCTGGTACTCCGTCTGGACCAGCTGCTGAGTTTGCTTTTAGTTCTTTTATGGCCATTTCAATCTCTCTTTTTGTGATGGTAATGTCTGCCAGCTTGTCTTGGTGTGTATCCTCAGCAAAGAACTCTACTGGGTTGTGTATAATTCTATGGGGCTGTGGGTCACTGAATACTCTACTGTAGTGTTGAAGTAGTAGCTGGGAAGTAATCTTGTGGTCTATTGATATGTTACCCTCGTCATTTTTCAATGGGCCAATCTGTGATATAATTTTGGAAAATTTTTTGCTGTAACTGAAAAAGTACTTTGGGTTGTGTTTGATATTATTCACGGCCGGGCTTCTTCATTTATTCTTTGATTTGCGTGAGATTGCTTGAGTTTTTCTTCAACATCCTTTATGTTTTCCATGATTTGCCCTTTCTTTTGTTCTGAGTGACCTTTTGTCAGTTGCTTATTGAGAGAGGCTCTCTTTCTCATGAGGGTTTTCCTGTCCCTAGGTATGTGAGAGTGTCTCTTTGTCAGCTGCCTCTTCACTGGGATGTGTTCGTTGCATATCTCCAGTAGCTTGGCGGTCATGGCCTGCAACATGGTGTTGGGGTCATCTCCTTCCATCATCTGATCCCAGTTGACTTCGCTGGCACTGCATTGCACTTCCTCCCATTTGATGGTATCACTGAAGAGGTTGTATTTTGTGAAGGGAGATGATCCTTGTGTGTTGTTTCTTGGTCGTCTTCCCCCATCCCTCCTGTACGCAGTGTTTATAGTTATCAGGTTGTGGTCAGAAAAAATTGTTTTCTCCACCCGGTAATCACTCACTGAATCTTGGTTATTTGTGAAGAAGAGGTCCAGGATGTTATTGATCCGGGTGGGTCTCGTCATCTGTTGTGTGAGGAATGCCTTTCCTGTGACTTCAAGAAGAATTCTGGCCTGTGCTTGATCCTCCAAAGTACCACCAGAGATAGAACCTTCCGGCCACTTGATGCTTGGTAAGTTGAAGTCACCACATATTATGACGTCTGGCATGGGTTGCGGGAGGCCTTCTATTACTTCTGCCATTCTATCCACAGCCTCTTTAAAATTTTGTAAGGAGCATTGTGGTGGGCGGTAACAGTTAATCACAAGCAAGTCTATTGCGGTAAGGTGGACAGCTACTATTTCTGCTTGGCCGTTTGATAGGGATAGGGTTTCTTTTGCTCCCAAGGAAAGGTCATTTCTGATATAGAGTATAACTCCTCCATGGCTTCTTCTTTCCCTATCTGTTCTGTACTGTGTGTAGTTGTTGATGTGTATCTCTGCATCTTTCACCTCACTACTTAGGTGGGTTTCTGTAAGGGCAATAAACATTGGATCTTCTTCTGCTGCGAGCTCTGCTAGGAAGGGTACTTTGTTTTGGTTGCATTTTGGGTAGAGGCCCTGAATATTGCCCATGATGATTTTTTCTAGTGGGAGTTTATTGCATTGAACCAGGGAAGGATCTGGTTCTGGGGGGTTGGCTGTGCCTGGCTGGTCTGATTCCCCTTCAGGAGGTTGGACAGTAGCATGGTGTGGGCCTCCATTGTCTTGAGGAGGCTGGTCATGTCTTGCCTCATCCCGTTCACTGCCCGCTACATGC
>JAPQNM010000049.1:13172767-13200267 GCA_029783475.1 Metacarcinus magister
ACCAAGTCAATGGCAACTCTGGAGAAGGGTTCAGTTACGACAAGTAACGGTTGAAGAGGTACTGGACGTACCCTTCCCTTAGCTGACATACGTTGACACTTGTCGCAGGAACGGCAGTAATCCCGGATGTCTGCACACATCCCTGGCCAATAAAAGTCTTGCCATACCTTCGTCTGGGTCTTCCGGTGGGAGAAATGTCCAGCCAAAGGACCTTCGTGAGCAACGCGTAGGATGACGGGACGGCAATCGCTGGGAACAACCAAGGATAAACCATTTACCTTTTGATGGTGATCCGAGGAGAGACATTTTCGGTACAGAATGCCGTCCTCATGTATGAACTGGTATGTGGCACCATCCCGTGCCTTCTCAACTTCTTCAGTGGTAGCCTTTGATTGTAAACCCGTCAAGGAAGGACAGGATTCCTGAAGTTGACGAAACTCATCAGGGGTTACAGTCAAAGGATGGAGCTCAGGCAGAACTAGAGGGTGGACCCGTTTAGATCGACCGGCTCTGGTCTCCACAGCACACACTTGAGTAGTTGAGGACTCAACTGGTGGTAGATGCTGACATCCAGAAGGGCGGTTGTCCTATTCTTGAGAGGAGAGGGAAGTTCCGGGCGAAAGCGAGTCATCAGGAAGCAACAAAGGATCTTGTAGGGAAGAAACGTCAGTGGTGGCTTGGTCATGGTCACTATGAAGAAGATGGTTGTCATTACTGAGTAGAGAATCAGGAATATCATGATCTTGTACTCCGGGAATATTCCCAACTAGAGCACTAGCAAATTTAATTGGGGCCCTTACAGCATCTGTCCAACCAGTGTAAAATGGGCACCGTAAGTAACACTTAACGACAGGAAATTCGTCGATGCGTCCCAAAAAGTCAGCAACTTGTACTTTGGGGCAGAGTGATGGGTCAATGTCTGGCAAGGCTTCCTCAGAAATTACAACTCCAGAGCATCCAGTATCTCTAATTATAGAGGAAGACCATGACCCATTAATAGTCCCCGTAACTGAGAAATTAGGCACTTTATGGTCCTCTAAACAAAATCCAACCTTATAGGGGGGCGTGGTAGTAGTTCCATCCTTGAATGCTCGAGGATTCCAGGGACAGCGTGGTCGTATATGTCCTGCTTCCCCACAATTGTGACATGTCACGGTTGAGGGAGTCTGACTCCCAGAAGAAGGTAGAGGCTGGAGTGGAGTAGCAAGTCGAGGGGAGATTTTCTTAGCGTTGTTGTTGGAAGAGACCTTAGGATAGGCGTTGTGGGCGGATGCCCAGTCATCCGCTAGTTGTATTGCGTCCTTCAGCTTGGTAGGCCTTTTTTCCTTGATGAATAGGCGTATTTCTGCTGATAAGGAGGACAAAAATTGGTCAAAGATGATAAACTCCCTTAAATCAGCATAAACATTGGCCACAGAGGAAGACTCAACCCTAGAATCAAACATCCGCGATAACTGGGTAACAAACTGATGGTAGTTCTGTCCTACTCTAATCTTGTTTAACCTGAAATCCACCCGATAGCCATCTGGAGTTTTACTGAAGCCTGTTAACAAGGCTTGCTTCAGTAACTCGTAATCCTCAGTGGTGGATGACGGAAGGGACGTGTAGAGTTCGGCAGCCTTACCAGTAAGGAGGCAACCCAGACGAACGGCAAAGGTATCTCTGGGTAAAACCAGCATCTCGGCCACACGCTCAAACCTAGTTAAATAGGTGGCAATGTCCTCTTCATCCTTGTATGGTGGTAGACTAGGTCTGGAAACAGGATCATGTGATGGTAGGACTGAGGCCTTACCTTTAGCTGCAATTTCTGCCAGCTTGATCTCTTTCTCCCTCTCAGCTTGTGCCTATCTTTCTTCTCTTTCAGCTTGTCTTTCTTCTCTTTCTCTTTCTCTCTCAGCTTGTCTTTCTTCTCTTTCTCTCTCAGCTTGTCTTTCTTCTCCTTCTCTTTCCGCTTGTTTATCTTCTCGTTCATTCGTAGCTTGTCTTTGTCTTTCTTCTCTCTCAGCTTGTCTTTCTTCCCTTTCGTTTTTCTGTTGTTCAAGGATCCACTGGCCAATTTCCTTGCCCTGCAGACCGAGGGTTTCACCCTGCTCCTTCAGTTCTTGAAAGGAAGACATGGAGAAGACCACACAGAGAACACAATACAAAAACAAAAAATTGGACAACACCTCACGTGCAAAAATCTGGCAAAAGCAAGAGTTTGACGGCAATCAAAACACTCATAACATTACTCCCGGGCCTCAGGCAGCAACGGCGCGCAGCAGCGACTTACAGATAACAACCCACAATCTGTAAAATGATAATAAATAATTGGTAGTTCTTATCCTGGCGAGGTCGCCAATATGTCAGGGCCGAGGTGACTACCAATTAATATTATCTTTTTATAGAGTTGTGGGGAAGAAAAATCATGGAGTATGATACCCCGAATATATTTACACACACACAAATAGCAAACAATAGGCTAGAAGCCAAAATAAATCACCAACGACGAACTGCTCGTAAACAATTACCAGAGCAGGGGTATGACACCCAAATAACTCCCTGTACAGCTGTTTTGAGGGTGAGATGCGTGACAGCAAAACTAAATGTTTTCCCAAGCCAAGCCGCCCAAAGCCAGGGTGACATGGTATCTGGTTTAACCGGCCCCTCCCAGCATGATCAGTACATCCATGCCCCCAGTCCTCAGTAACAATGGAGCGACTTGGCCACAATGGCGGTCAGACCTGCTCCAGAGCAAGGGGTGTTTAGAATCTCTGGTTTCGGACTGGGTGCCTTTGGAAGTTTGACCTCGGCACTTATAATGTTAGGCCACTGGCTAGTGAAGGTGGTCTTGAAATGTTATTAAAAGAACTAGAAGGCGCCAAATGGGATATCATAGATGGGGTTCAAAGAACTGTAGAAGAACTCTTAGAACTGAGGAATGGTCACACACAGAAGACTACAGAAGAAGAAAAGACAAGAAAAAACAAGGAGCTGGCTTCTTAGTGAACAAAGAACTAGCAGGAAATATTGAACATTTATATAGTGTAAGTGAGCGATTTGCAGGCTAAATAATCAAATCAAACAACATATAAAATGAAAGTCATACAGGTTTACGCATTAATATCAGCCTACGATAATGAAGATGTAGAAGCAGTTATGGAATTGCACACAACTCAGTCTTCTTTCATAGTCGGTATTTTTAATCTAAAGGTCAGATAAAGTGTATGAATGACAACAACAAAAAAATTGGAATTAATACTCGAAATGATAGAAGTGACAGGCTCATAGGGTTTGCAGAGAGGAATAATTTAAAGCTAATGAACACATTTTTTTATCGTAAGGGAAGCAATAAGTGGATAAGGAAAGCCCCGAATGGTGAAACTAAATATGAAATGAACCTCGCTCCTACTAAAAAAAACATATTAAAGAATGTGGCAATACTAAATCAATTTAAGTCAAGTGACCTCAGGATGGTGAAATGTAAAGTAACGCTAAACTTAAAGAGAGAAGGAGAGAAGTAATTCACAATGAAGAGGTAAAATATCCCAACAGTACTAGAGAAGTCAGATTAGTTTGTAATTAGAATCAAGAACAAATATTCACAACTAGTAGACAAGGTGAATGGAGACATAAAGAGCTAAAATAACAACTTAACTAAAATAGTATTAGTATTAGCACTAGAAATTGGTGGGAAGGTACCCCCAAAAAATAGCGGAAAGCTCTCAACAGCTACCAAGGATCTCATTAATTAAGAAACGTTGCTAAATGGTAATAAAAACAAGACGAAAGAAGTTCGTCCTCACTCTAGCGCGATTCTCGTGCGAATCTTTTCAATTGTGTATGGGTCAACATGCCCTAAAACCTGTGTTGGTATTATTTACATCTTCACCTGAATACTCTAGAGAATTGAAAATTTTATTTTTTACATTACCTGAGAAGAATTTTCTTGATTATATTTCCGTTGGAAATTCCTAGTTTCTGAGATATCTCTTCGAGAATAAGGTAAAATTTTGTTTGGGTTGAACAAGGTTTTGTTATTTGTCAATATAAGTTAAAGTTTGGTTAATTTAGGTTATGTTATGTTATGCTAATTTAGAAGATATCAAATGTTTCCGATGACCAGAAATCGGTGGCTGAGCGAGGTGTAGACTTATTTTCTTTCGTAGCCACACGCCAGTTTTTGTGACCATCAGTGCATTGCCGATTCGTAAATAGGTCATTGTTAGGTTAGGTTGGGCTATGTTAGTGATTCTGCCACCTTTTTCTTATCGTAAATCACTGTATTGCGTCATCCCCACCCAAAAACACGTCATTCCCACAAAACCCAGGCTTGTTGGGGGTCATGAAGATATCTTATTATATATGCATTTGAAATGAATGTCAAAATCATTCGAATTGGATCAAAATCTATCTAAAAAGAAATGTGTTGTTTATGTCCAGGTGCATTCTGGTGAAGATGTAAAAATTTACCCCTAGGTTTTCTGTGCATCTGTCCCTACCATTCTTACTTACAGACCTAAAATTCTGGGAAAAGTTAGATAAATCTTCGTAACCAACCATTTCTGCAGGAACAGCAAATAGTGTTAAGCCTCCATTCAGATGTAAACAAACATTTTCAGGTGCATACTGGCTTCTGTATGTCAATGCTAGTCACCAATTGGGATTTTTGTACTATCAATGTTTGGATTATAGTAATTGTACAGTATTGATGTTCGATTGAAATATCACATGCTCTGAATTTTTCTGTAAAATCTAATAATGTTAAAATTTTCCAGGCCAATTTGGAGAGAAGCTATGAATGTAAGCCTGCAAAATGGGAACATGAGGATGTTTTCAATACTGCCTCCTGGGTCTGGCCTCATCCTGGGATTCATCCTTAATATTCTTGATGAATATGGCATCACACCAGAAAGTATGGATAAAGGACAGAAAATTCTTACACATCACAGAATCACAGAAGCTATGAAGTGGGCATATGCCAAGCGGACTGAATTAGGAGACTCAAGCTTTGTAGATGTAACAGAGGTAATGTAACATATTGAATACTATATGCTTTTTCGGTTAAGATTCGGTTCTTTAACCACTCGATATCTCTTTACCCTTATCATGCACTGCAAATTCAGCCGCAGAAACTTGTTTAGATTAACTCAAACAGTCATGCCGCTGAATTACAGAAAAAAATACAAATACTTAATAATACGTAAAAATATTGAAAAATAAAAATGTCGTGTCTTCTTCTTCTTGGGAATTTGATGGGGCCGTGTAGGCTGTGGTGCCATAGCTTCTCTTGCCCCAAAAGTCCAGGTTGCAGATGAATGAGTGGGTCAGATTCTGTGGAGTTGACCTGTTTCCTGGAGGAAGGTCATGGTGTGCTTAAGTACTTTGAAGGCTAGGCCAGGGTCTTGAGAGTCACCTAAGAGGGTGATAGGGCATGTATAGGAGTAGGGGGGGGGGTAGGGAAGTGAAGGGAAGAACACGGGGTGAGGGATGAATTTCTGCTTGAATACAGAGGGTTTTTTCAGAAGTTGAATGTACAAAGGAGTACAAAGGAAGGACAGACAGCAACAGTCCTACTGGATATGACGAGGCTGTCCGTATAGCTACACTACTACTAAATATCTACTTGATAAAGACAAAAGGACAGTATAGTGGAAGGCTCAACCCCAGCTACCATTCCCTCCAGCCGAAGCTGGCCGGAAGAGGAAGTGATACCATGTAGTATGGACAAATTATCATGGAATTTGTATAGGAAAGTGAGAAAACAGGAGTAATCTACGCTATTACTACCATAAAAAAAAATACGCAAGAACTAAATACTCAATTTGGTGAGCAGATGCTAAATGCTTAACGAGTTTCTTCTAAAATTATTCAATTGTGATATTGTTAATTATTTGTGCTGGGATAGAATTCCAAACATTTACGATTCTATTGAAGAAAAGTGCTTCGCTTCATTCGATCTAAAACGCTTACCAATGATCTAGAAGCCGTTGTTAGGAGTGGTGCCTGTGAGATCGTAGTTACATAGTCGTTTATGTTAATGTTATCAAAACAATGGAAATTTTTAAATACCTCAATTAGGCCCCCTCGTTGCCTACGTTTGGATAAACTGAATAAGTTCAGCTCCTTTAGACGTTCTTCGTAAGACTTGTTTCGCAATCTTGGGATCATTTTAGTAACTATTCTGTATTCTCTCCAGCTTATTACTATCTTTTCTATAGTATGGTGAACAAAATTTAATGCAATATTCTAGATGAGAGTGTACATGTACGAGTGCATTATATAGTGTAACAATAACTTTTTTTCAGATTTATAAAGTTCTTCCGATGAAGCCGACCAGTTTGTTAGCTTTTTTTTTTTAACAACGTCTGAACAATATTTATCAGGTTTGAGGTCGTTTTTATAGTTACCCCTTAGCGTTTTTCATGGTTAAACTTGGAAAGTTTGGAGTCATTCGTTTTATATTTAGTGAATTGATTATTGTTACCGATATGCAAACTTTTACATTTATCAATCATTTGCCACTTTTTTGACCAACTGACTAACGTGTCGAGGTTTGATTGTAATTGTAGTTTATCGGTGGTTGTAGTTACTTTACTCGTGATTTTCGTATCGTCGGCAAATTTTGATATCTTAGAGATGAGGCCTTCATCAATATCATTGACATAAATTAGAAAAATAATGGGACCAATTACTGAGACCTGTGGAACACCGCTTTTAACGTCTCACCAGTTAGATGATTTACCGTCTATGACAACGCGTTGCCTTCTTTCGGAAAGCCAATCTTCGAACTATTTAAGAATTTTCCCAGCAATGTCATTTTATTAGAAATTGTTTATAGGGAACTTTGTCAAACGCTTTTTGAAAGTCAAGATAAATGATATCTACCGCTTTTGTCACGTCATAAATGTTGAATACATCGTTATAAAAGTCAAGGAGACTCGTTAAGCAAGAGCGTGCTATTTATTTCTAGGAAATTCACTACTTTATCACGTATTATAGTTTCCATTAACTTACCAACTATGGATGTGAGGCTGATTAGTCTGTAGTTAATCGGTAGGGATTTATCTCCCTTTTTTTTGTATAGGGTTGTAACATTTGCTAATTTCCAAAGGTCAGGGAATCTTCTAGAATTTAAATATTTATTGAATAATATTGCAAGAGGTTTGCTGATGTGATATGTTGCCCCTTTTAGGACTCTCGGTGCAATACAATCAAGACCAGGAGTTTTATTTACTTTAATTTTATCAAGTGCCTTAGTTACAGTATCTTCAGTAAAGTCACAATCGTTTAAAGGAATTAAGTTTGGTTGAGCTGGGGTTATTTCCTGGATTTCATTGATGTCTTCAACGGTAAAAACGGATGCAAAGCAATAATTAAGTACTTCGGCCTTTTCTGATTCTGTATTTGTTTTTTTTACCGTTTTCTAGGTGAAGTGGGCCAATATTAGTTGTGACCATTTTTTTTATTACGTACGTAGGTGTAAAATTCCTTGGGGTTGGATTTTGTTTCATTTGCAATATATATTCCGAGATCTTTTTTACTTTGTCTTATCATCTTTTTTGTTTCGCATCTTAGTCTTTCATATTCTATCTTATCATTTTTGTTTTGCGATAATAAATATTTACCATGTGCGCGCTTTTTAAGTAATAATCCTGCCTCGATTTGGCAATTCCACCATTTTGGTTCATTAATATTTTTACGTGGACGTCTCTTATAAACTTGAATGTATAATCTAACGGCTCCATTTAAGATGTTATAAAATTTTTCCACCGATTCATTTACATCGGTTTCGTTTTCTACTATGCTCCAATCGGTATCTGCCAACATCTTTTTCAATTTTTCAAAGTTACCTTTGCATGAAGATAAGTTCTTAGCTTGCGTTATCTTTGTAAACCTCAAGATTTATGTTAAAAGAGACGTCGTTTGTTGAAAATACAAGGTCTAGTATATTATCACCTTTCGTGGGTTTGTTTACGTGTTGACTTAAGCCACTCTCTAACACATTATTATATAAGTTGTGACCTATATGAGATTTAAGATAATTTCCCCATGAAGTTACAGGAAGATTAAAGTCTCCAAAAATTACGATTTCAAATGAATTACTAATTTTGATTATCTGATCGAACAACTTTCTATCGCTATTAATATTATGTGCTTAGGGTCTATGAATGAGTCCAATAATAATTTTCTTAGAATGTGTTTTAAGTTGTAAAAATACAAGATCTACGTTATCTATTTTTTTCAGTTTGCAAGACTGTAGGGTTAACACTAGCTTTCATGTAAAACAAAACATCTCAACCTTTTTTATTTTGTTGTTCTCAACTAATTATTGAATAACTTAGCAAGTTATATTCTGCTAAAAAGTCTCTATTTTCTGCGTTTATCCAAGATTCCGCTACTCTAATAATGTGAAAATCCTCAGATGCTGCTTCTAAATCTGAGAACTTATATTTGAGTCTGCGCGCGTTAAACATGCACATTTTTAGGCAATTGTTTACGTTAGTTTTTCTATACACGGTGTTACTTACGTAGCTGAGGCTGTGCGAGGCTGGATACTATTTTGCTCCTGAAACCAGAAACTTTATTATCAAGTATCCTGCCAAAACGAGCAGCCCCAACTGGATTTAGGTGCAAGCCATCGTCCTTGAAAAGAAAACGTTTGTTATAAAAGTCATCCCAACAGTTGATGAAATCGATTCCTTCATATGTATAAATGGACTTAAGACGGTTATTAGTGATGAAGGCCCTGCTGGAAAAAGTTGGGGTGCACTACTAAGGGAAGGATTCCTGAAAGAATGATTTTGTTAGTCTTACACTTATACCGTCGAATCAGCTTTCTGTATCTCTCCAGCAGTTCATGAAATCTGGTGTTCATGACGTCATTTGTACTTGCATGAATACTTAAAAGAGTGTTAGTGTCTGCCTTACTGGTTGCCTCGTCACAGGCGCCGGGCATGCACATCTTTCATTCTTGTGTTCCTCTCTTCTCCCCTCTTTTATGCAATCTTTTATTTCGAACTTAATAAGTACATGGTCACTTTTTCCTAGTGGGCACTGGTAAGTTACTTCAAACACTTTAAACACTTTAATATGTCTGACATACAGGGTATCATATTGTTTGTACAACAGATGAAAGACAGCAGACAGCCCTTCTGTAAGCATAGCTTTTTGGGCTTTTCTAACTACTTCCAGTTCCTTTGTGAATAGTAGATCTAGTCTTAATGGTTCTTCATTATCTCTAAATCTTGTGTTATCTTTGATTCGCTGAGTCATAATGTTATTCATTACCAAATCCAACAATATATATATAACTGTACAGCTCTCTTACCTGTATATATACCTGGTATACTTGGGTTTTCTTTCACCTTGATCAGTCACAATAGCCGTTTTAAATTAAGCATCTCTGGAACCTTCTTTGTTTACAAATGTGTGTGTGTGTGTGTGTGTGTGTGTGTGTGTGTGTGTGTGTGTGTGTGTGTGTGTGTGTGTGTGTGTGTGTGTGTGTGTGTGTGTGTGTGTGTGTGTGTGTGTGTGTGTGTGTGTGTGTGTGTGTGTGTGTGTCGGGTGCTTTCTCTAAGAAACCATCAATGGTCTACGACACATTGAGGGGTAAAACAGACTTGCTGTATCTGTAAAAATAATGATTAAGTAAATACATATTTTCTAAACATAACCTAAGTAAACATCAATGTCTCTTCATTTCAGTTATCTAAGAACTTGACTTCTGATGCTTTTGCTAAGAGTATTCAAAGTCAGATTACTGACAATCAAACCTTTCAAGACCCTGGTCATTATGGTGCTGTGACAGCTATCAAAGAGGACCATGGAACTGCCCATTTCTCCCTCTTGGCCCCCAATGGAGATGCAGTGTCTGTCACCAGCACCATCAATTTATAGTAAGATACTCTTAGTGATATGTGTCTGCTATAATCACTGATGGAAGTAATGTATTATGAAAAATTATGCATTGTCATAATTTTAGTGAATACTTTAATTAAGTACCATCATATGTGTGGAATTGAGAGAAAGGTGAGTGTGTACGTTTTATCAATTAACCGTTGGCGCCAGCAGGCATATGGAGACACAGATGGACTTGCCTCGCCTGTTATTTGGCGTAGATTTTCAGATTTTTATAGTGATGCCCCAAATGTTTACGTTCTCTCTTGAATATGTTGAGACTAACTGCTACTACAGCCTCAGATGCATGTAACATTGTAAATCCTGTCTGAGGACAGTATGGCAGCAATTTGGGTAGTCTTTGGCCACTCGGCGGTGATATCAAAGATATGTTGAGACTAACTGCTACTACAGCGTCAGATGCATATAACATTGTAAATCCTGTCTGAGGACAGTATGGCAGCAATTTGGGTAGTCTTTGGCCACTCGGCGGTGATATCAAAGAATGAAAAGCGGTCAGCGAATAACGGTGATTCGAACCCGGGAACCTAGGCTGGCATACCCGAGCGCTAGACCACTGTACCACCGCCTCCCCGCATACAATTTATATTGTTAGCTTTGTTCTTCAAATGTGATTGTTGTTCTTTTGGAGGGGAGGGATTGAAAATATTTTTTATTTTCCTTCTTCTGCTGCTTCTTCTTCTTCTCCTTCTTCTTCTTCTTTTTCTTCTTCTTCTTCTTCTTCTTCTTCTTCTTCTTCTTCTTCTTCTTATTATTATTATTATTATTATTACTATTATTATTATTATTATTATTATTATTATTATTATTATTGTTATCATTATTATTGTTATTATTATTATTATTATTTCTATTATTATTATTATTATTATTATTATTATTATTATTATTATTATTATCATTATTATTATTGTTATTATTATTATTATTATTATTATTATTATTATTATTATTATTATTATTATTATTAGTAGTAGTAGTAGTAGTAGTAATAGTAGTAGTAGTAGTAGTAGTAGTAGTATTAGTATTAGTAGTTGTTGTTGTAGTAGTAGTAATAGTAGTAATAGTAGTAATAGTAGTAGTAGTAGTAGTAGTAGTAGTAGTAGTAGTAGTAGTACCATATTGCTATTATTATCATTTTTACTTTCGCATAAAAATATATGTGTAGGGAAGATTTTTTGTATGAAAGAAAATTATAATTCAACACAATGGTGTCTTTTATGAACTCTTAATCTATGGAATGATCAAGGTCCTAAAAGTTTATGACACACCATGCTTGGTGAAAGTTTCCTGTCTGCTTATCACACATTTTCAAATTGCCCTCTTGCTGGAAGTATGTTTGCTGTTAACCTGTTTTTAAAAAAATAGAGTGACTACCCTAATCTTTCAAATTACAATTCCATAGCTTTCATTTCCTGCCTTTTAAAATCGCAGGAAGTTTATCTAGCATTTGTGAACTCAGTTCATTATCTAATTCACTGTAAGGCTTTTACAAATTCAACCTACAGACAACCTACAGAGGCGGTAGCCTAGTTGCTAGCAGTCGAGCATACCAACTCAGAGTCCCGAGTTCGAGTCCCGATACCCGCTGACCACTTTTCCTTGGTAATACCGCTGAGTGGCCAAAGCTCACCCACATGCTGCCATAACACTATCCTCGACGGGACTGCAAAACTAGATGCTCGAGGAGCCTCCGCGGACAGCATGAGCCTCTTAATAAGAAGCGAGGCATCACTTTAAAAAATCTAACCCGCGCCACTAACGGGCGCAGGCTGACCATCTAAGGCCTCCATTAAGCCTACCGGCGCCACGGGTAAGGGATGAATAATAAAATAAAAAAAAACTCATGGAATTTTGCTCATTCCCTTGTGGATTCCATTGAAACTTTTTATATTGCTAAGAGCATTTATAAATCCTTGATATAATCTAGTCATCTTTTGGCTCTTCCCACAAGGGGTCCTAACAGTGGATCACTTGTCTCCATCTCACCCTTTCCTCTGCATCTCCCTCTGTCTCCCCAGCCATCTACATGTCTTTCCTCTCCACGTCCACAAACCTTACCTTTGGCCTTCTCCTTCTCCTGCCTGGTGGCTCCATCTTCAGCATCCAACTTTTCATCCTAAGTATTTAAATTCATCCATCTTCATCACCACTACAGTTGACGCCAAAGAAAGACTGCAGATGTTAAGCATTTATTTGATAATCTGTTTAGCTTCTGGAGCTTCCACTTCCACCAGCTCCCTACTTTCAATACAGATCATTATGTCATCTATAAACATCTAAGTTTACAAACACTCCTTTCTAATCTCTTCCTTCAACTTGTCTACCACCTTTATATGGAATAAAAGGCTTAATGACCCTTGCAATGATCTTAAAGCCATTGTTACGACTGTTGCTTGTCAGATCAGTACTTACATAGTCATTCATGCTAATATTGTCAAGGCCACTGAACATTTTAAATAAATCTATTAGTTTCCCTCGTAGCTACCGTTTGGATAAACTGAATACGTTATGCTCCTTTACTTGTTTTTCGTAAGACTTGTTTTGTAATCTAGGGATCATTTCATGAACTTTTCTTTTTTTTCTCTCCAGCTTATCAACATCATTTTTATAATATGGTAACCAGAACTGCATGCAATATTCTAGATGAGTCGTACAAGTGCATTAAATAGTGTAGGGATCATTTTTTCAGATTTGTATTTGAAAGTCCTTTCGATGAAGCCAACTATTTTGTTAGCTGTCTGAATAATGCCTGGATAATATTTAGTGGGTTTAAGGTATTTACTAACAGTTGTCCTTAGGTCTTTTTCATGGCTAGCCTTGGAAAGCTTAGAACCATTCATTGTATATTTTGTGAGATGATTCTTGTTTCCGATATGCAATACTTTACATTTATCAACATTAGATTCATCTGCCACTCCTCTGACCAATTGACTACGCTGTCGAGGTTGAATTGTAATTGTATTTTTTCAGTGGTTGCAGTTACTGTACACGTGACTCATATCGTCAGCAAATTTTGATATCTTACAGGTGAAGTCTTCATCGATATCACTGATATAAATTAGAAAAAGAATGATGTCAAGTACTGAGCCCTGTGTCACACCACTTATAACGTCTCACCAGTTAGATGATTAAGCATTTACAATCAAACCTCGGATTTCGAATGGCTCTCTTTTCGAACAATTTGGTTCACGAAAAAAATTTTGAGCTTTCGTACGATAACTCGGTCGCCGAACAAGCTACTTGGCAATAGCAGTGACAGCGTCACTGTGTCATTCACGCTCCGGCCCTCGCTTAGGCAACACCCACTCCGAACTGTTCTTTGATTTTGGCGATATTTCTTATGTTGTACATTATTTCTTCAATATTTTAATTCCATGATTACGTGGTACCTAAGAAATCTGGTGAAAGCGTAAAGGTGAAAATGAAAATAGTGAAAACAACAATAGAGATAAAGACAGAGATCATTTCGATGATATTGTGTCGCTAGGCAAAAACATGAGTTTGGAGGTTAAGAAGGAAGACATGGAGTATTAGACATTAATAGAGGTGAAAAATTTCGTGGGACGATATGACCCTGATAAGGCAATAGTAGGCTGCAGCATAAACGTTTTCAATGACAATGCCATGTCTCATTTTAGAAATATTTTAAAACATAGGCATAGACAAATCTTAGTGGACAATTTTTTTGAGAGAGAAAGAGGCCCAGTGAGTCTCAAGCAGAGTGGAGCGGTGCTAAGAGACAGAAAATAAAATAAAAAAAAAACCCAGAAAGATTGTTACTTGATTTTTTTATGGAAGGGGATACCCTTTCCAAACAATTGCATATCTCCCCTTGCCCTTCCTCACCAGCTTCCACTTACGCAGTCAACGTGCAGTGACAAAATGGTGCGAACCATTCAGTTGTCAGATGGAAGGCTAAACCAGGATGTGTATCCAGGCTGTATTAATCCAACTCCACTCCTGTCTGATTTATTAACGAAAAACATTGACAAATATATATAACATAGAGAAACAAAGATAAAATTATGTGATGTTGTTTATGCGATGATGTAGATGGAGTAATGAAAGTGTGTGTAGAAAGAAGGTAACATATAAGTGTATGTACGTATATGTACAGGAGTGTGTTGTATAGTGTATATACATGAGAAATTATGAATATAAAACTCATCAGGGGTTACAGTCAAAGGATGGAGATCCTCTGTCGTCTCTTGATGACTCACCTTCGCCCGGAACCTCCCTCTCCTCTCAAGACAAGGACAACCTCCCTTCTGGATGTCAGCATCTACCATCAGTTGAGTCTTCCACTACTCAAGTGTGTGCTGTGGAGGCCAGAGCCGGTCGATCTAAACGGGTCCACACTCTAGTTCTGCCTAAGCTCCATCCTTTGACTGTAACCCCTGATGAGTTTCGTCAAGTTCAGGAATCTTGTCCTTCCTTGACATGCTTCTTAAAGATATCGACACCATATCTGTATCTGAAGCTTTGTTAATCATCTTCGCCAGAGTGGGAATCCTCAGGAAGATCCTTTCCGACCGTGGTACTCAATTTACTTCCCAGCTTATGGCAGAGCTACACAAACTACTAGGAGTAAAACCCATTTTCACCACGCCTTTCCACCCCAGCGAAACGGGCGGGTAGAGCGGCTGCACGGTACCCTGAAGTCTGCTCTTTGGAAGTTGTGCTCTGATAAGCCCAAGGAGTGGCATCGATATTTAATTCCTACATTGTTTGCCCTCAGAGAGATCCCTAACGACCGGACTGGATTATCTCCTTTTGAACTCCTCTATGGCAGGTCAGTGCGGGGTCTCCTCTCGGTGCTCCGCGACCTATGGGAAAACCGTAGGATCCCGGAAGATGAGAGATCGTCCTTCCGTTACGTCATCGAGTTACGGGAGAAACTGACCGAATGCGCCCAGCTTGCTGCCAAGCACGCGGGTGTGAGTATCGCCCGGTATATGTCTTACTTTGACGTAAGATCTCAAGACCGTCAATTCCAGCCAGCCGATGAGGTATTATTACTACTGCCTAGTGACTCCAGCAAGTTGTTGGGTGCTTGGAGTGGCCCTCACAAAGTTTTGGAAAAACGGCAATATCCTCAAGAAATACCACCGGCGGGCCCAAGTTAACCAGCTACAAGTCCTCGACGAGATTTCACCTTTAAGCGAGCCCGAGGAAAAGGGTAAATCATCCTATTTGAATGAGGGTATTGATGATTTACCTGAGCTTGCTTTAACACCTGATGGTCCAACTAATTCTGAAGAACCTGTCATTAATCCTGCTCTCACTTGGAACCAGTCTGCTCAGGTAAAGACCTGTTTCTCACATACCAGTCTACTTTTTCTGATCAACCTGGCTGCACCAAGACTGTCGAGCACGACATCACCCTCACTACAACGGAGAGAATACAAACCAAGATCTACTCGGTGCCAATCCATCTCCAGCACTACTACCAGGAAGAGGTTGAGCAGCTGTTGAGTCAAGGAATCATCCAACCTTCAACCTCTCCACACTGCTCTCCGGTTGTCATGGTCAGGAAGTCCGACGGTACGTATCGGATGGCCATTGATTGCAGGTTACTCAACTCGGTTACTGTTTTCCATGCTGAACCATCTTGCAGTATTGAGACTGAGCTGCATAAGTTTTTTGGTGCTGAGCTCTTTTCAGAGCTAGATTTGAGTAAGACATATTACCAGATTCCACTTTCTGCCAAAGCTCGAGACTTCACTGCTTTTCCCACTCACAAGGGCCTGATGGAATTTACTCGGATGCCTTTTGGTCTCGTTACGGCCTGTGCCACTTATATTCGGTTAATGAGGATTGTACTTGCTGGCTTAGCCAATGTTTCATTTTATTTTGATAATATTTTTGTGTATTCTTCTGACTGGCCCACTCACGTCTCTGCCCTCAAGTCTGTTTTAGATAGACTACAACAGAACGGTCTGACTGTCAAACTTAAAAAAGTGCCGGTTTGGAGCAGAGTCCATCAACTATCTTGGATTTGTATTGTCACGCGACCACCTTCAACCACACGTTGGCAAGTTGACTGCCATCGCCTCCATGACTCCTCCTACCACCAAGAAGTTACTCCGGACTTTCCTGGGTTTGATATCCTTTTACAAAGCTTTCATTCCTCAGATTTCTGAGTTTACCGGCCCCCTTTCTGACTTGTTTAAAAAGCCAGTACGGGACCCCCTCCAGTGAACTGAAGATCTGCACGAACGGTTCAAGCTTCTGAAGCAAGCCTTGACCTCGGGACCTATTCTTCGTCTTCCGGATCCCAGCCAGACCTTCGTCCTACGTACCGATGCTTCAAACTATGGATTCAGTACCATGATGATCGTCCACATCCCATCTCTTACGCCAACCGGAAACTACTTGATCGGGAGCGACGATACTCTACCATCGAGAGGGAATGCCTGGCCATCGTGTTCGGCATTCATAGGTTTGACTTTTATCTTCGAGGTAAGGAATTTATCCTTGAAGTAGACCACAAGCCTCTAATATACCTTGATAAATTTAAAGGTAAAAATGACATAGTACTACGATGGGCTTTAAGTATTCAACCCTATAAATTTAGGGTTGTTCATGTTGCCGGGACAGACAACATTGGAGCCGACCTTCTCAGCCGGCAATAGTTCTTCTAGTTTTGTTTCCTGCACTCCAGCCTATTATAAGTGTGTTTATGTCTCCTGGTCAGCTGCAGTTCTTCGACATCAGCTGTACAGCAGATGTTTCGCCGGCTTCCCCGCCACTACCCCACTCGGTAGTCTAACCGAGGCAAGCTCCACGCCGCGGGACCGGGGACAGACAGACCGCCTCAGGTCTCTCACCTGACAACACCTCTTACCTGCTGCTGGTTCTCAACATTTCGAAGACACTTATGGAGACTTGGGCTCCCTTCCAGTGTGCCCTTCAACTGTACCTACACCATTCGACCCTCCCTGCTACCTGAGGTGCTATCTACGTTGCCAAGTGTTGCTGCCGCGCATCTCACCCTCCAGACAGCTGTTCAGGGAGTTATTGGGTGCCATAACCCTGCTCTGGTAAATGTTTACGAGCAGTCGTTGGTGATTTGTTTTGGCTGTTAGCCTGCTGATTGCTATTATTGTGTGTGTAAATATATTCGGGGTATCATACTCCATGACTTTTCTTCCCCACAACCTGACAGTCTATGTAAATGATATGACAGAGGGGGTGAATAGTTATATGAGTCTATTTACAAATGATGTCAAATTACTAAGAAAATTAAACGTGGTAAATGGAAATAAGCTGTAGTAGAATGAGATAAAGAGGGAATTATTCGATGGTAAATGAATGGATAAACAAAACAGTTATTTAAAAAGATTTGGGAGTATGGATTACAGATAATTTGTCACCAGAGAAACATATTAATAAAATCACAGGAGATACATATCAGCTGCTGAAAAATATAAGAATGGCTTTCAAATATCTGGATGAGAAGATGATTAACAAAATTATAACATCATTGACTCGACCAAAGTTAGAATATGTGACAGTGATTTGGTCACCACATACAATGAAAGATATAAAGAAGCTTAAGACAATACGAAGAGCAGTTACAAAAAAGGCTCCAAGCCTGAGAGATTCACCGTATAAAGAAAAACTTTCTAGGCTGAAACTTTCAACTCCTGAGAAAAAAAAGCGCAAGGGGGTATCGTGTTTAGAGCCTCAAAAGGTCTGGAAAAAATTGATAGAGATGATCTGTTCGTGTGGTTCTACAGAACTACAAGAGGGCACGATAACATTTTGAAAAGTACTACATGCAAGAGAGACAGAAAAATACAGCTTCCCATATAGAAGCATAGAAGCTTGAAATAAACTTGATGCAGAAGTAATATTCAAGAAAATATTCAAGATTTCAAAAGCAAACTGGAAAATAATAGATTTTGAGATGAGACAGTACGAGCATAGCTCTTTTTCTGTATATTACAACTTGGTAAATACAACTAGGTATATATATATATATATATATATATATATATATATATATATATATATATATATATACACACACACACACACACACACACACACACACACACACACACACACACATACACATAATATAGATAATTGCAATAAGAAGATGCCAGAATTGGAAAATCTAACATATGTGGAAAGATTAAAAGAAAAAAAAAATAACAACACTAAAGGGAAGCAGAGAAAGAGGTGACTTAATCATAATATATAAATTGATGAACAACCTGGAGGAAACATATAGGAACGACCTAATATTGGAAAGAAAAGGAGAAGCTAGAAATTTGAGGGGACACAAGAAAAAAATTGCAAAGAGGGATTTGCTTGAACGATAAAAGAAAGTACAACTGAAGGTAAAACTTGACAAATATAGATATGGACACAAGTCAAAATGAGTGTAGATCATGCCCTGTATACTTCAACTAGGTAAATACAACTAGGTAAACTAGGTAAATAATCACACACACACACACACACACACACACACACACACACACACACACACACACACACACACACACACACACACACACACACACACACACACACACACTCATCCTTTAATTGTTGACATACATTATCGGGGAGGATTTCTGGTGAATTCCCATGGTCACTTTCCAGCGTTGTCTGTGTACTTCTTACTTCTTCCTTTTCAACTCACTGTTTTACACATTTTGATTCAAGAACTCAATCCTGTTCATGTATAGATTTATGCTTATGTTCTCCTACACTTGGTCTATGTTTTCTCTAGTAAGTTCTAGACCAATATCCTTTCAGTGACTATTTTCTTATTTTACTCTTTCCCAATTTTTACGTACTAATCCCTAATCCCCCCCCTTTGGTGTTTGAAAGAGCTGATTAGCATTCTTTCACCTCACTTTCAAATCTGCCCTTACACCCATAATCTTTTTCTACCACTCTACACATGCTAACCTATGCTTCTGTATCTGCTCTGAGTGCTACATTTACTTCTATTACCCTTACCACTAGACCTTTTACATCCAACTGTGTTCATTAGTGAAACTGGGACTGTGCAAGAACTTTGTATGTAAAGCGTGCTGCCTGGTGTATTTTTTGCCGCAAACGCAACACACCTGGTCCCTCTAAGCCTTTTTATCTTTCAAAAGTTTTTCTGCTGTTCCTTGGAAAATATTAAATATCCCCAAATACCTAAACTGGCGCCGTTATCCCTCTTCTCTAACATCAAACTGACCTCGTACAGTTACATGACTTAAACTCTTTCAAAAGACGAATGTCAAGACACCTCTAATGTTAACTGGACCTCCACCCTTTCTTTCTATTTCTCCTACTGTCTTCTGTACAGGGTCCGGCGACAAGCGGGATTTTTTTTATGTATTTTTGTACCAGTACCCTTTTAATGTAAGAAAAGAGAGAAAAAAAACATAGAGACAAATACACAAACTATGTGTCAGCTGATATGATCCGAAGGTCATACCAGAAGCTCGACAACTTCCACCAAGGGTCATCAAGGCCTTGTTATTACTCATTCATTCATCATTGCTCTGCATTCACTTCTATCACGCACAATCATCATTCCTTGCTCCACAAACATTCCTCTTTCATTCAGAGCTCTTTTAACACCGTCCATCCATCCTGTTCGTGGTTTCTCAATCTCACACTTCTCACATCGGATACTACAACCAGTCCTCTTCGATTCTCTTTATGTGTCCAAACCACCTCAACACTCTGCTTGCTCTGCTCTGCTTGACCAGCCAACTCTCTCATCCCACCAGTTCTCTTTTGCATCTATTGATTTATCACTCGGTCTATACTCGTTACTCTAGATATACTCCTTAGATACTTCATCCCCATTACATTTAATTTCTTTGTCTCTGCCGCTGCCATACTCCATGTTTCAGCCCCATGAAGTGCAGCTGGCTTAGCTACTCCTTCATACAACTTTCTCTTTGCGTTCACTTATATCTCTCTACTGTTAAAAACCTTCATTCTTCCTAACACCATTCTTACATCATTGATTCTAGACTTCACTTCTGTGTCTATTCCTCCATCTGCAGCAGAGGTCGGCAACCTCCGGCCCGCCGGCCAGATCTGGCCCGTAGAGTCCGAACTCATGGCCCGTCGCCTTGCTTGATATTTATACAACAATCCGGCCCGCAACAGCCTAGCCAACTAAATGAGTAAGTTGGCGTCTATCGACGTGATCGCAGCGGGTAGCTTGAGGCAAATTTGCATGACTGAGATCTTTACCACAGAAGCACCAGGGAAAATCACCAGGGAGAAAATGACAACAGACGGGGACTTTGTCAATCATGGTTGTGATAAATTCCCTCTGTCCTGAAAAGCGTTCTGCCTTTGAAAGTGCGAGCCTTTCACCCTGCGCCGTTTGTCGTCGCATTGAAGAGATGTCAGACAGTGTGAACGACTTGCATAAGACATGTTGCTCAAATTTTGATGCCTTTTCTCTCACTCTTAATGAGAGCACAGACATGAAGGACACAACCCAGATGTCGATTTTCATTCGTGGAGTTACTGCTTCCCTCCAGGTTTATGAGAAGCTTTTCCAGCTTGTTCCATTGCACGGCACCACTACTGGGAAAGACATCTTCGACGCCGTGCTTCAGTGTGTGAAGCAACACTCATTCGACCTGTCCCATCTCTTGTACGTGATGACCGGCGGTGCCCCAGCAATGACTGGAGATAAGAAGGGTGCCGCCTCACTGCTAGTGCGTCACTGTGAGGCCGCCGGACAAACCCAGCCCATCCACAAGGTGCACTGCATCATCCAACAAGAGTCTCTGTTCTCCAAGTCTGCAACCTTACTGATGTCATGTGTGTAGTTGGGGAGGCGGTGGTCTAGTGGCTAGCGGTCGGGCATACCAGCTCAGGGTCCCGCGTTCAAGCCTCGGCACGGGCTGACCACTTTTCTTCGTTACATCTGCCGAGTGGCCTAAGATCACCCACATGCTGCCATAACTCTATCCTCGCCGGGACTGCAACGTTATATGCGCGAGGAGCTTCCACTGGCAGCATGAGCCTATCAATAAGAAGAAACAAGGCGTCACTTAAAAAATCTAACCCGCGCTACTAACGGGCGGAGGCCAACCATCTAAGATCTCTCTGAAGCCTACCGGTGCCATGGATAAGAGATAAAAAAAAAAAAAAAAAAAAAAAAAAAAGTTGTGAAGGTTGTCAACTCCATCCTCTCCCGCAGCCTTAACCACCGCCAGTTCCAGGCACTAACAGACGAAGTCATCGCACACTATGGTGACCTGTTTTATTTCTGTGAGGTCCGCTGGTTGAGTCATGGAGCCGTGCTGTCCCGCGTGTGTTACCTGCAGCAGGATATCGCCACCTTCATCAGTCAAAAGAACTTCCCCGGTACTGATAATTTTTCCAACCGGCAATAGCTTCCTCGTCTGGCCCTGCTCACGGATATTACTATACGCACCTAAATGACCTCAATGTGAAGCTGCAAGGCAAAAACATTCTAGTCACAGACATGTATTGGCACATCACCGCCTTCGAGGTAAGGCTGCGCTTGTGGGAGACTTAACTGGCTGCTGGTCAGTTTATGCATTTTCTTCGTATTGCGGCTTGTGCACCTGCTGACGTGGAATTGAACACTGTGTTGGTGATGTCACCTCTTTGCGGGAGGAGTTTGCCTCCTGTTTCACAGGTGTCAGGCCACATGCTTCGGGCTTCAAGCTGTTCACCTTCCCCGTTGACTTGCCTGTGGACGAAGCCCCTGGCCCCCTGCAGATGGAGTTGGTAGAGCTTCAGTGTAGTGACGAACTGAAGGCAAAGTACCCTACCGCTTCTCCACTGTTTTTCGTGACCTCATCCTCCCTTCTAACAAATTTCCAAACTACATTGAGCATGTAAAACGCATTCTTGCCATGTTTGGCAGCACTTACTGCTATGAACAACTCTTTTCAAAAATTAAATATACAAAGTCTCGCATTCGCTCCCAGCTAAATGACCGCCACCTCATGACATTCTGTTCCTGTCTACCTCATCAATCGATCCAGACATTGAATCACTTCTCTATGGCAAACAGCACTAACTATCCCACTAATTTGCATGTTTCTTGATGAAACTGTTTTCTGCAGTCACTGATTTGCATGTTCTTCAATAAATTTCTAGTAATCTAGCCACTGGTTTGCCTGCTTTTCTATATTTTTTTGTATATTGTCACAAACTGTTTTCTGCAATCACTGATTTGCATGTATTTCAATACATTTCTTATAATTAGTCACTGGTTTGCCTGCTTTTCTATATTTTTGTGTATATTGTCACAAACTGTTTTCTGCAGTCAATGATTTGCATGTTTTTCAATAAATTTCTTGTAATCTAGTCACTGGTTTGCTTGCTTTTCTATAAAATTTTTGTACACTCACTTTTGGGTTCTTTTTGGCACTCCGGCCCGCAGACTACTCCTAGAAGCTTTCTCTGGCCCTCGCACTGAAAAGGTTGCCGACCTCTGATCTACAGTAATTTTGAACCCTAAATATTCTAAACATTTTATCTCCTAGTAGCTTACCATTCAATACAGCATTATACCTTCTATCATCAAACCCCTTGTGCATTTTTTTACTTTACTCTTATCCTCATTCACTCTAAAATTCCTCCTCCTTCACAGTCATCCAAATTCTTCCACCAACTGACACAATATCGCCTGCAAATCTGCCACTAAGGCTGTATCATCTGCAAACAGTAATTAATAGGTTTGACTGCCATCGTGGCCAGCTACCCAACTGCCACTGGAGACTGGGGTGTGGTAGTCGCTTCGCCCACCTCTCAACACCCACCCCGGCAATCACTCCACGCGTGTCTCCATGCAGGCCCTCTACCCATACCAAGTAACTTCCTACAGAAATCATTAACTTGTAGCAGCAACAACAGCAACAATCACTACACACCCACCTGCACACACACCCATAGCTTGAGCCTATAATTACTTCCCTCGAGACCGCGGCTGAGGTCGAGATTAACTTGACCTCACCTCACCTGTGATCTGACCCCAGGTGTCCACAAAGGTCTGCGAGCCCAATATAAGCTGCCACACACACACACACACACACTAGGTCAGTCAGTCAGTCAGTCAACCACGAGCCTACCTGCAGTCTACACCACAGCTCACGCCGGGGAGTCAAGCCTCGTGACTCCCCTCACACGTCATTCACCATCTCCAGGCTCTCTGTCCACTCAACAATCTACTTGTGTGTGCCACCAACGCTGCAGCAATAAACTAACAAAACCAAGTCAGGGTGTTGTTCCAATCCTTACGTAGCCGACAACCTCCGCTACAAACTTGCCCCAGCTACGAACTTTGTGGGTATCACCTTTAGATTATTCCTTTCAGAGATAAACCGAAAAGAAGGATCAGCTACTCCATATTGCTGGAGTTGACTTTTTTTGTCATTCAATGGCGCCGGTAGGCTTGTTGGAGGCTTGGATGGTCGGCCTCTGCATGTGGGTGATCTTCGGCCACTCGGCAGTTTTTGCAAAGAAAAGTGGCCAGCCTGTGCCGGTACTTGAACTCGGAACTCTAAGCTCGTCATGCCAGCATGCTAACCACTAGGCCATCGCCTCCCCATTGTGATTACATCTTGATATTTTTTTGGAATTGACATGTAGCTTGTGTGTTGCAACAACACGCCTGCGATCAGTTGCAAAGAACTCAGCACTCCCAAAAACCTTGCATTTATGGAGGATCCTCCTAGTACTAACGAAGATATGATCAATCTCATTTGCTACCCCTCCAGCATTGCTATATCAAGTCCAGTAGTGTAGGTATAGTTTCTAATACCAAGAACCTGCAATTTTCAACCTACCAGATTTTTCAAAATTCAGAAGGAGAGAGCTGTTATTATGCCTAGTACTAGAGCCATAGGGACCAAAACATAACTCTTTGAAGTTACCCAAGACATTGAGTGTTTCCCAAGCAGCCAGCAGAGGCACTGGTCCAGTACTGAGTCAAGTTTGGAATACAACATTTCCTTCCTGTCAGCCTCACCTATCTCGGTAGGAGAATACACCGCAATAAGAGACATAAAATCCAAGGTGTGCTTCAGACTCAATTGCATTATACGCTCATCAATCGGAGTAACCTCAACAATGTACAATTGCACTCTGCTGAAGAAGCTGAAGATCCCCTGAAATAGGCACCATTGCCACTGCCAGGCCTTTTCGTCTCAGAGAGTCACACTATATCCACCCTGAGCCTACTGAGCTTATCCGATAGATGAGGTAGTCGGTGGCCATCTGAGAGGCTCAGGGTGTTCTAGGAGCCTACGCGCAGAACCACTGGCTTACCTCAAAGCTGGTTCGACGCCCAGGCGCCGCTTCTGCAGCCTCTCTGTCACCACTAAAACTAAAAGTAGCGCGAGGGGGTCCTCCCACACAATTCAGGATGTAGGGCCCTGCACCCATCATTCAGTCCATCAGGCTCCCCTAATGCCTTGCCATTAAAGGGGTCTGAGTGGTTGTAACTCCGAGCAAACCCGGGTTCAGGTCTCAGCCATGGCCTCGCCCGTGAATAGAACCTCGATCCCGACCTCTACCTCTCCTAATGTTTGTGGCAATGGGAATGTTTGTCGGCGAGGGTTTGTAAACCCCATCCCAACCAGATTAAACCAAATGCTGTGTCATTTTGTCTTAGTGGGAAAACACTTTTAGTCTGATTCCTCAGAGTGAACCTATCTATTATATAACTTGTTTAGTTCATTAATCACTTAAATGCACTTTGAGATGATTAGACATGCAACAAGGAAAGGTAGTGGGTGAATTGTAAAAATTATACATCAGGAATGTGTTTAAGCGAGATGGTTTGTAAGGTTAATAGGTACATGGAGCTCAAATGAATGTGAAATTTAAAATTTTTTTTTATCTCTTACCCGTGGCGCCGATAAGCTTAATGCAGGCCATAAATGGTCGGCCTCCGCCCGTTAGTAGCGCGGGTTAAATTTTTTTTTTTAAATGACGCCTCGTTTCTTATTGAGAGGCTCATGCTGCCCTCGGAAGCTCCTCGAGCATTCAACTTTGCAGTCCCGTCGAGGATAGTATTATGGTAGCATGTGGGTGATCTTTGGCCACTCGGCGGTATTACCAAAGAAAAGTGGCCAGTGGGTATCGGGACTCTAACTCGGGACTCTGAATTGTTATTCCCGACCGCTAGCCACTAGACCATTGTCTCCAAAAATTGTTAGAATAATAACAGGATTGTAGACACTATGGAGTAAATGCAAAGGAAAGTATTTTCAAGAACTTTGCGGCTGTGAACCACACTATAAAATATTATGAGATGATAGGTATAAAGGGTTGGATGAATTGATGTAATCCTAAAAAAAATAAAAAATAAAATTTTTCTTCACTTTTTGCAACAGCTTTGGGGCTGGGATACGATCAAAGCAGACAGGCATTGTCCTTAATGATGAGATGGACGACTTCTCAGCTCCAAACATCACCAATTTTTTTGGTTTGCCACCATCACCAGCTAACTTCATCAGGTCAGGTAAGACTTTGTCAACACATTTGCATTAACAAGAAACAATAGTCTAACGTGTCTACAATTGTAGAATGCAAGGACTCTCAATTTTTCTTATATTCTGTTTTACAATTTATAGAGAAACTTTCCATTCCATCCATATCTCCCTTACTCGTTTATAACCATCTTGTCATCCCATTTTTCCCATTCCCTCTTAATATCCTAAGAGCCTTATACTGCTACATACATATATATACATATGTATATATATATATATATATATATATATATATATATATATATATATATATATTTATATATATGTATGTATATATATATATATATATATATATATATATATATAAATATATATATATATATATATATATATATATATATATGTATATATATATATATATATATATATATATATATATATATATATATACATACATATATATATATATATATATATATATATATATATATAATAATAATAATAATAAATTAATAAATGAATAAATAAATAAATAAATATATATGTATGTGTATATATATATATATATATATATATATATATATATATATATATATATATATATATATATATATGTTATATAATGTCATATAACATATATATATATATATATATATATATATATATATATACATATATTATATATATATATATATATATATATATATATATATATATATACTATATATATATATATATATATATATATATATATATATATATATATATATATATACTATATATATATATATATATATATATATATATATATATATATATGTACATATATTATATATATATATATATATATATATATATATATATGTATATATATATATATATATATATATATATATGTATATATATATATATATATATATATATATATATATATATATATATATATATATATATGTATATATATATATATATATATATATATATATATATATGTATATATATATATATATATATATATATATATATATATGTATATATATATATATATATATATATATATATATATATATGTATATATATATATATATATATATATATATATATATATATACATATATATATATATATATATATATATATATATATATATATGTATATATATATATATATATATATATATATATATATATATGTATATATATATATATATATATATATATATATATATATTTTTTTTTATATACATTAAAAGGGTAATGGCTAAGGGAAAACAGAAATAAGTAAAAATAAAATCCCGCTTGTCGCCAGACCCTGTAAAGGTGACAGTAGAAGAATAGAAGCAAGGGGTGGAGATCCAGTTAACATTAGAGGTGTCTTGACACTCCTCTCTTGATAGAGTTCAAGTCATAAGCAGGTGGAAAAACAGACAAAGGAAGAGAGTTCCAGAGTTTACCAATGTAAGGGATGAAGGAGTGAAGATACTGGTTAACTCTTGCATTAGGAAGATGGACAGAATAAGGATGAGAAGAAGTAGAAAGTCTTGTGCAGCGAGGCCGCGGGAGGGGGAGAGGCATGCAGTTAGCAAGTTCAGAAGAGAAGTCAGCATGAAAATAGCGCTAAAGGATAGATAAAGATGCAACATTGCGGCGGTGACTTAAAGAATCAAGAAAGTCAGTTAGAGGAGGAGAGTTGATGAGGCGAAAAGCTTTAGACTCCACCCTGTTTAATAAAGCTGTATGAGTTAAGCCCCCCCCAGACATGTGAGCCATACTCCATACATGGGCGGATAAGGCCCCTGTACAGAGCAAGCAGCTGAGAGGGAGAGAAAAATGGACGCAGACGCCATAGGACACCTAACTTCTTGGAAGCTGATTTAGCAAGAGTAGAGATATGAAATTGCCAGTTTAGATTTTTTTCAAAGGATAGACCGAGTGTTTAATGTGGAGGAGAGGGGAAGTTGAGTGTCATTGAAGAAGATGGGATAGTTATCTGGAAGGTTATGTCGAGTAGATAGTTGTAGAAATTTAGTTTTTTTGGCATTGAACAAAACTAGGTTTGCTCTGCCCCAATCAGAAACAAGTGAAAGATCAGAAGTTAAGCGTCCTATAGCATCTCGCCTTGAGTCATTTAATT
>JAPQNM010000049.1:13207767-13220000 GCA_029783475.1 Metacarcinus magister
TACTTAGTTTATAAATGAAGAATTGGCATAGCAGCTTGGTGGAGGTGTTTGGATGGACTGTCAGCTTGTTAAAAATGTTGCTCATGAACCGCATATTTCTTTTTACATTAAAGAGTTAGTGAATGTATATACATATGTACAGGGATACACATATGAATGATTAAGATTATTTTAGAATGTAAAATACTGACGGTAGATTGAACGTGGGAGTAGAGAGGTGTTAGCACCTCCTTTGGTGTAACAGAAAGTGGTTCGAGACTGGTGCGGGACTGGTTACCAATATATATATATATATATATATATATATATATATATATATATATATATATATATATATATATATATAATTGAAATGATAATATAAATGTTTGAAAGCTTTCAACATTTATAGTGTCATTACAATTATATATATATATATATATATATATATATATATATATATATATATATATATATATTGGTAAATATATATCCTAAATACTTAATTTCTTTTACAAATTCAATTACAGTATTGTTGATTATAGTCAGAGCACTTGGATTATAAAAGTGCCTGATCTTATTAATTAAACATCATGCATTTTGTTTTATGGTCATTAAGATTAAGTCTAACAGATGATATATATTTCACATTAATTTACCAGTTGTTGTAGTCCAGTCAGGTATCACACCTCTTACACACCACACCTCTGCACCTAAACGTCAGGTTATTCTCGCAAATACCACATGTATTCACAGCCATCTTCCGCACACAAAAATGGTCTTCAAACACCGGCCACAAAATTGAAAAAAAAATCTGGAGCAGGCAAACATACGTCCTTTCAGGTTGACTGGTCTAAGGCTTTAATATGGATACCTCAGACTCTCATTACGGTTTCACCTGTCCTTGCCATCCATAATAGTTTTTCATTTTTTCCCTTACAAATATTTATTGCCTTGTGGTACTATTTTTTCGAGTTGCATTGGGATGAAAATGTGAATAAATGATTGATAAAAATATATTTAGGAACCCTTCCTCAACACATCTCTATTTTCTCTATTCAAATAATTATTCATATTATACTTCTTCTCAAAATGCTTCATAAGAACATAAGAACATAAGAAATAAGGAGACTGCAAGAGGCCAGTTAATGACCTACAAGTGGCAGCTCCTTGTCCCCCACCCTTGGAATAATCCAATATTTAGCCATCCCACCTGTCATCCCTATCCATACTCTGATCCAACCATCTTTTAAAGCTACCTATTGACTCACCACTTACTACGTGTCTACCCAGCCTATTCCAATCATTCATGACTCTGTTAGTGAACCAATATCTACCTAGGTCTGTCCTGAATCGAAGTTTTTCTAGCTTGTATACTACCCATTTCCACGTGTCCTATCCTGACTATTAAATTCTAAAACCTGATCAATGTTTCCCTTATTAATTCCTTTTACCCATTTGAAAACCTCAATCATATTCCCTCTTGCCCTCCTTCTCTCTAGGGAGTGGAGATTAAGACGTTTTAACCTATCTTGGTCATTCTTCTCTGGACTGCCTCCAAGGAGCCTATATCCTTCCTATAATAAGGGGACCAAAATTGAGCTGTATAATCTAGATGGGGTCTAACTAGCGCTAAATACAACCTCAGAATGACCTCAGAACTCCTATTTGTCACACACCTACTAATAAATCCCAGTATCTTGTTGGCCCTATTTCTAGCTATAATACACTGTTCCCTGGGGCGCAAGTCACTGCTTACCTGAACTCCCAAGTCCCTCACACTATATGACCTTCCTAAGGTATTGTCATTTAATGTATAGTCTACAGGCCTATTACCTTTACCTACGCTCATAATGCTACACTTGTTAACATTAAACAGCATCTGCCATTTCTCTGATCACTTGTACAGCCTATTTAAGTCATCCTGCAGCATCCTAGCATCATCTAAATTCTTTACCGGTCTTCCTATCTGTGTCATCGGCAAATTTACTGATATTACTGTTTATTCTTGTCTCTAAGTCATTTATATAGATTATGAATAACAACGGTCCTAGTAATGATCCCTGTGGTACCTCACTAGTGGCATTATCCCATTCTGATTTCTTCCCATTAATATGTACCCTCTGTTCCCTACTAGTAAGCCATCCCCTAATCGACTCTAGTACCTTCCCACCAATGCCATGAGCCTTGACTTTACTTAACAGTCTCCTATGGGGTACTCTGTCAAAGGCTTTACTGAAGTCCAAATAAACTATATCATACTCGTTCCCTTATCTATGGTTTCTAATACTTTCCTATAGAAGGATAATAAATTTGTCAGGCAGGACTTCCCCTTGCTAAAACCATGTTGACTATGTCTAATTAGCTTGTGATCATCTAAATGTTTTCTAATTGCCCTTGCTATGATAGCTTCTAATATCTTGCCTACCACTGATGTTAAACGAATTGGGCAGTAGTTACTACTTTCTGCCTTATCTCCTTTCTTGAATATAGGAACTACATTTGCCTGCCTACATAGCCTATGTACTACTCCTGTGTCTAGGGATTTTCTAAAAATCATCGCAATGGGTTCAACGAGTTCTTCTCTACATTCCCTAAGAATCCTCGGAAAAATGTCATCCGGCCATGAAGATTTAGTCTTTTTAAGTCTATCTATTTCCCTACTAACTACTTCTCTACTTATGACTATTTCGCTTAATTTATCAACCTCTTGTCCTCTAAAGATCTGTACTGGCTCCAGTTCCCTACCCGACTCTTCCTGAAAAAATACGGACAAAAAGTATTTATTTAATTCCTTACTAATTTCCTCACCATTTTCTATCAAGCTGCCATCCATTCCTTTAAGAGGTCCTATTCTTTCCTTTGTTTTAGCCTTGTACAGCTGATAGAATCCTTTTGGATCCTTCTGGGCATTTCTAGCTATCCTAACCTCATAATTCCTATTTGCGGTCCTAATATCCTTTTTCACTTTCCTAGCTAGGTCATAACTTTTCTAGCTAGGTCATCAACTTCATTGACCACATTGCTTGCATGTAACAAAGTTTTAGTGCACCACATGGTGTTTGATGGTTCATACCAAAGTACTTCCATGGTTTTGAGCTATCCAAGAGTTTGCCATTAATGAATATACATAAAAATGTAAATTTTTTATCCATCCTCAGGGAAACGGCCATTGTCATCTATGTGTCCAGCAATATTTGTTGACTCTGAGGGTGATGTGCGGCTAGTTATTGGTGCAGCCGGAGGTACAAAGATCTCATCAAGTGTGGCTTGGGCCTCACTGAACAACCTATGGCTAGGTGACAACATCAAGGAAGCCATTGATGCTCGCAGGATTCATCACCAACTCTTCCCAATGACGCTGGATTTTGAAAAAGGGATAGTAAGTGTAAGTATACTGTCATCACAAATTTTCCACAATAATATTATTGAAACATGCTATTTATGCCTCATGGTTCCATATATATTTAGAAGTGGGTACATTATACAAAATAAGTTACATACCCTGTAACATTCCATATCCACAATGAGCCAACGCATGAAAATAGTATACTATCTCGTCACAATCAATCAGGAATACCTCATCAATAGCGTTACAGTTGGCGAACATCTTGGCTCTTGTCATCATAAACTATATGAATCGATATCAATACAATGAGTAATGTATTCAAAATCAAGATTTTGGTACCAAATTTTAGAGGTCAACTTTCAAAATCTCAGATGAGCAGTATCCTATTTACAGTTACCAGATACAACACAGGTTAAGATACTATGGTTTTTTTTGTTGTTTTTTTGTATCATTTACTAACACAACAGAGTAATTTCATCCCATACGGTGGGTGAAGACCTTATCAATGTAAAAAGTAATGTATGATTTAATGATGAAATTAAACTGTAGCTTCAGGCAACAAATAGGTTACATAAACATATGAAAGAGCAGCATTCATCTGAGAACATTGGATTACACAACAAATCTAAATGACGAGTTAAAGAATTAATAAGCAAGCCAAACGACAATACGAAGAAAAAATAACAGCAGAAAGCAAATATGCCAAAATATTTAATTGATACATTAACACCAAGAAGCATATTAGAATTGGCATTAGGCCATTAAATAACAGCGAGGGCAACTTTGTGACATAATCAAAACATGGCAAAAGTGTTGAATAAATATGTGTTTCAGTTGTCTTCAATAACACATCGGTTGGTGATAGCATTGACAGTAATGTCCTTAATAGAAATGATGCAACTAGCAGTGCTTCATTGATAGGGAGACATACAGGATGCTACGTTCGAACCCTGTCTTCTTCGTCAGCTTTATTAACCCGTCTTTATACTTGGTCGCTGTTCTTGATGAGCCGTTTCCACCTGCATCTATCGCCTGTCATGTTGTTATCCAGGCCCTTCTCTCTCATATCCGTTGCTATGCAATCTTCCCATATTTTTTGGGGTATTCCTTTCCTTTCAAAAGTCTTTCTGTTAGTTCTCTCAACTAGTCCATTTAAAGCGGGATGGTTAGGAGTAATGAAAGTCTGCTTAATGTTAAGTTGACAGCAGATGTTATGCAGAAGTTGTTTCTAGAATGTTGTACCATTGTTCCTAATAGAACAGAACGAGTAATGTAAGGACAGATAAGGTGAGAAACAAGAACATGAGCACACTTTCAGTATATTTGTTAGGTAAGGGAGCCATGATTACAAAATAACTGAAGTGATCAACACATACTAGGACATGAGAAGAACCTTGGTGACTGCGAGGAAGATGCAAAATATCAATAATAGCTCGTCTCAAAGGGACCGAAAGATGTAGGGTATTGTAATATAGGAGCGTTTGTGCACAAGAAATACACTGAGCTACATGATTAATTATATATAATCTCATCATAGGCCAATAGTAGCGTTTGCCATTGTCATGGGCAGGATGACCTGCTTGTTGAGTTATAAAACAGTTGTAATTAAACTTGAAGAAATGACAACTTGAAGTGTATTTTCATTAGCAACAGTAACGGAACGACAAAGAACACCATATGATAAGGAAAAGTGGGGCAAGGGAACATGTAGCAGGCAAGTTAAAATGATCACCAGATTCAAGAGTATAAATGACTTTAGATCACAAGGACTCTTGATGTTGCGCTGTAGAAAGGTTCTTAATAGAAAAAATAGAAATTTCAGAGACTGAGACAATAGCAACATTTCACGAAAGCATACCTGCAACAACATTTGCTTTGCCTGGCAAGTACTTGAGGACAGGTTGAGCTCTTGTAGAGTGATATACCATCTGGCAAGACAGCCAGTAAAGTTTTTACCTTGAAAAAGTTGAGTTACAGCAATATGTTTAGTGTATAATGTGATAGGATAGCCAAACATAATTTCTCTAAAATGCTTGATACTCCAAATGACAGCAAGGGCCTCTAGATGACAGAGTATTTGCACTCAGCTGCTGTCAAAACATTACTGGCATAATCAATAACATGAGGATGTTGACCTTCAGTTTGTTGCATTAGTACAGCACCAATACCAATAGCTGATGCGTCGGTGCACATGGTAAAAGGCAAGGTGTAATTTGGGAAGGTAAGGACAGGTGTGTAAGTAAGAGCATGATTATGAGCATTAAAATTTTGTTGTTGGGCATCCAGCCACATAAAGGGATTGTCTTTCTTGAGAGAACAAATAAGAGGTGAGGCAATAGATGTAAAATCTTTAACAAAAGCACCGTAGTAACCGGCAAGACCTAAAAAGGAATGGACATGGTTCATTGACTTTGGAATGGGGAAATTTTTGACATAAGAAATCTTACAGTCTGAAATGTGAATACCTTTAGAATCAACAACATAACCCAGAAAATGAATACTTGACTTGAGGAAGTCACATTTGTGTAGATTAAGCTTGAGACCAGGCTTGGCAAGTTTGTCAAGAACAAGTTCTAGTTTCAGAAAATGAGTATCCAATTCATGAGAGACAATAATGAAATCATCGAGGTAGACAAATAAACCTAGGTAAATGACACCTGAGAATGAATTGTTATTGCTTCTTTGAAAGGTAAGAGAAGCATTTTTTGGGCCCATTTAAGTGCGAATCCACTCGTAATGAGTAGAATATGCAGGTATTTCCTTAAATTCTTTATCTAAAGGAATTTAAAAGAAACCTGACATGAGGTCAAGGCTGGTAAAAATAATATTTACTTTCCCATTTAATTGGAGTTAGTTGCTCTGCACTGGAACAGGATAATGATCAGGTACTGTTAAGGTATTAACTTTCCTGAAATCAATGACGGGATGAAAGGTGCCATCTTTCTTAGGTACTGGACACAGGAGAATTCACAGGTGAAAAGAGTCTTGGATAACACCTTCTTCTAGCATGTTGTTGACTTGAGGTTGCACTACCACTTTTTGACTGCGTGGGAGGCGGTAGAAAGGAACATAAGAAGATTGTGCATTAGCTCGGAGCACTATGCGATGATTGACACCAAAATGTTTCGCCTGATAAGGCAATAGCATTTTGATACTTTGCCAAAAGATTAAAAAGTCGAGGCTTTGCGCGAGGGTAGTCTAACATATTCACCAAAGAATTAAGTTCAGACACGGAACCATGATCGTTAGCTGTGTCGCCATACGAAGAAGAGACACCAGCTACAAGATGTAGGGTTCTCAAAGGGCAAGTCATTACAGACTTCAAAAATTCCAAGTAGCACACCACTTTTGAGAGTGATAGAGGTGCCTGTAGTATTTGTAATGAGTGCGTCACTGATGTGGTCGCTTTGCACTCCAGTGCCAGAGACTTGACATGTGCAATGTCAGGAAGAGACACAAAATAGCTGGCGACAGGAACATCAGGCAGACGGATAGGGAGGCGTACGGCACATGAAGGATCATTGTACTGATCTCCTATAAGAACCGTAGAAACAGGAACAAAACTTGGATGACGAGGCAAAACGTTTTGACACATCTAATTCAGGCAAGTGCGAGTCTATGGAGTATGCTTGAGTAGCCTCAGCAGTGGGCTGCTGAGCTATTGGTTGTGTGTCAGGAGGAAAAGAAGATACTGTTTGCATTGCATCAACAGAAGAGAAGATGGACAGTCCATATGAGAGTATAAACATTTCTTCAGAAGACACGGCATGGTGCTGAGGAAAATCATTTATATGATGAGTAGTAAACGAATCAAGATTAAGGAGGCCATTGCAATGAAATTCAAAGTCAGGAATGACAAAGAACATAATGGATAACAATTTAGAGGTACAAGTAAAACACATGGGAAAGATGACAGTACCAAGAACATCAAATTTAGTACCTTGTACACTGAAGAATAGTGTCAGAGGTCTGTAAGGGAACATTATACAACTTCTATAATTTTAGATAAGCACACCCAATAAGTAAGTTACAAGAAGCACCAGTGTCTGCTTCAAAAGAAATGGGAGTATTGTGAGTCAAACACTAAAAGGTGAGAAGATTAGTACAAGCAGCAATTATAGAAAGAACTTAATTATGCTGTTGGAAAGAGGACTGTTCAAGAAATGCTAGTCTTTGCCGTGTTGAAAGTGTCACAAATATTTCCCCGACTGATGAGTTTGAGTGCGACCTGCAGTGACTTTGCATTGAATGATATGACACATAATCGTCAAATGGTTACCATGGCCATGTACATCAGGGGCGTATATTCAGGGTGTGCTAGGTGTGCGCCGCACACCCTCAGCCAGAGAGAGAAATGCATGATAGTTATAAATAAATTCAGCAGTAAGTGGGAAACGATATTTTCTTATTGTGTTTAGCCTTATTATAATATTTTGCACTATAGGTGTTCTGTAGAAGCACTGCACACCCAATAATCAATTGCATCATTATGTAACAGCGCGTACGGTGGAGTGGGAGGGCAGACTGTTGAAAATATGGAGCTGGGTGTGCGGCTCTACAAATGCACACTGCTTGCGTTCGTTTTTGCTGCTGAAATTTTATATTGGCTAGAAGGTATAAAGTGTCTTTGCCATTCATTTTATGGGCATAATTAAGACTTGCAGAAATTATAATATAGTATTTATTATGAAACCAAATGTTATTAAGTCACTCAATCAGAAATAAAGATTAAGTGCAACCTAAGTCATGGACTCTCTTACCGATGAAACAACGGAAGTAAGTTGAGTTGCCATGTTATACTAACTCAGTTTCATTGACGCCAATGTCGAGGGAGGAAGTGCATTTCCCTTGACTTCTAGCTAATTGACAGTAATTTGAGATATGTTATATATGGACAGAATCACTGTTCAGCACACCCAGTGACAGAAACCACCATACGCCACTGATGTACATGACAATATTTAGGAAGTGATTGGAAGTAAATTCGTGTGAGCGGGTTTGTGGAAAGGTGGAGGAATAGAGAAACGTGAAGGTCTGAGGATATGAAGGGTGTGAGAGCGACGATTACTGTCATGATTAGTGTTGGTCTGACGAGATGTGTACACTTGCTCTCATTTTGAGAAGAAGACTCATATATACGTTGAATGCAATCATCAAATGTATGATCTTCCTTCTTTCTAAAAGTGCATGAAATTGGAATGCCTGGAGTTGAAGGAGGAGGTGATATAAATGCAGTCTGAGAGGGAACCTGTGAGGCTGGAATAGAAACTTGAACAGGACCATCAGAAGTGGAGAACTGAGTTTCTCTAAGTTTTTTGCAAATTTTTACAGCAAAATATATAAGGGAATCACTAAGCCAAGAGAAGAAAGAATGCCGTTTGTGTGGAGTGAGAAAATAAATGCAGTACTAAAATTCAATTATTATTATAAGGTGATCCACAGATATTGAGTCATTTTGTATTCAAGATGCGTTAGTAAGAGACTCAATAACTTAATTTTTCAATGTCAGCAGCACGACCTAAACCTCTTAAATGACCTGCATTACCTAACTCAGTAGTCAATGTGTCAGCATCCCTGAAAATCCATTGAAAAAAATCAGTGTTCCAAGTAGAACCAAAGGTATGTAAGAAGTGCATGCAGAACCTTGCATACTCGTATTGAAGTTAATGTGGGTTAAAACAAGTAGTAGTCATCATGCCAGAAGCTGATGATCCTGGCTCAAGTTGGGATTTAATGAAAAAAAAATATTTTCTGCACAAGTAGTTACGTTAGAATTGAACATCAGGTTTTCACATTGTTGAAGAAAGGTCTTCCCTACTGAAGCATTTAAGAGAAGGGTCTTGATGTAGAGGTTTTATTGTAGAAGCCATAATAGGTTGAGTGGAAGAGGACTAGTATAGTCAGACTCACCTTAGGCTGTGGTCGGGGTGTGACCATCGTGGGGAATACCCGTGTAACAGCGTTGCCACATGTCGAGATTTGCGCGCTAATTCAAATCAATTTCGTATTTTAAAAAATTTACAAGAGGCATCTGGCAACATCCGGGTGCGGACTTCTCACACACACACACACACACACACACACACACACACACACACACACACACACACACACACACTCTCTCTCTCTCTCTCTCTCTCTCTCTCTCTCTCTCTCTCTCTCTCTCTCCTCTCTCTCTCTCTCTCTCTCTCTCTCTCTCTCTCTCTCTCTCTCTCTCTCTCTCTCTCTCTCTCTCTCTCTCTCTCTCTCTCTCTCTCTCTCTCTCTCTCTCCTCTCTCTCTCTCTCTCTCTCTCTCTCTCTCTCTCTCTCTCTCTCTCTCTCCTCTCTCTCTCTCTCTCTCTCTCTCTCTCTCTCTCTCTCTCTCTCTCTCCTCTCTCTCTCTCTCTCTCTCTCTCTCTCTCTCTCTCTCTCTCTCTCTCTCTCTCTCTCTCTCTCTCTCTCTCTCTCTCTCTCTCTCTCTCTCCTCTCTCTCTCTCTCTCTCTCTCTCTCTCTCTCTCTCTCTCTCTCTCTCTCTCTCTCTCTCTCTCTCTCTCTCTCTCTCTCTCTCTCTCTCTCTCTCTCTCTCTCTCTCTCTCTCTCTCTCTCTCTCTCTCTCTCTCTCTCTGCACGGCGATTAACCCTTGATAACTTCTCAAGAGGGCTTCCATTCTGCTTCTCTTGCTCAAAGTACTGGTACATATTGAAGATAACTTCTTTTGTTTGGCTGTGTAGATCCTGGGAGAGTCTTGGTGTAGCAGCCATATCGAAGTGTGTCTGCTTTGGTCAGGTCAAGGCCGCGAGCGTGTCTAGGAGTATTTCCACAGCTAGGATTTCAATGTATTTTTTTTCTTACTTATTTCAGCTTATTTTATCGTACTTTCCTTCACGATATCATCTAAATACAATTGTTAAACTGCTTATCCATCCCAAAACGAAAGGGAAGCTCATTAATAGGTACTGCTTTTTATTAGCAACACTGTTAAATATGTATGCCACGTTTCTTTATATGTTTATATATATCTTATCCATTATAAGTTTACTGTTTCTTCATACATTATAATACAATGAATAAACGTGTATGCATATTTCCTGATCATGTCTGCCATGGTTTTACGTATATTGAAACATTTCTACAATGTGGATTAAAAGACACGTGGCAGGGCTGTAAAAGGGTATTTCCCCACTGTTTCCGCTCGCCACCCACAATCTGTGAGCCTGACTATAGCCATGCTAACAAATGGATTTGATTTACCACTATGCAATGAGTGAAAAACTATGTGCATATGCACTGAAGAGAAAGAGATAAACAATGAAAAAGAGAACAAGAACTCACAAATCACTGAAGCAAAGGATAGTTAGTGCAAAACATATATATATATATATATATATATATATATATATATATATATATATATATATATATATATATATATATATATACATATATATATATATATATATATATATATATATATATATATATATGCATATATATATATATATATATATATATATATATATATATATATATATATATATATATTTATATATGTGGTCTAGTGGCTAGCGGTCGGGCATACCAGCTCAGGGTCCCGCGTTTGAACCTCGGCATGGGCTGGCCACTTTCCTTCGTTACTACCACCGCGTGGCCTAAGATCACCCACATGCTGCCATAACACCATCTTCGCCGGGGCTGCAACATTATATGCGCGAGGAGCTTCCGCTGGCAGCATGAGCCTATCAATAAGAAGAAACAAGGCGTCACTTAAAAAATCTAACCCGTGCTACTAACGGGCGGAGGCCAACCATTTAAGGTCTCCCTGAAGCCATGGGTAAAAGATAAAAAGAAAAAAAAATATATATATATATATATATATATATATATGTATATATATATATATATATATATATATATATATATATATATATATATATATATATATATAAAAAGATCTCAATACATAATTAAATGTGAAAATATATGTTAACACCATATGTATGGACAAACAAATTTAATGGAAATATGTGCAGCAAATGAAATACTACAGGAAGTATGTAAATCAACACAAGGAAATGCACATAAGTTTTAACAAAATGTAAATGCAGCAAAATACATAAAATGCAAAACATATGTATACATGAAAAAAAAAATGTGTAACATACATGAACAGATCACTTGGAACAAAGAGAAGATGAATTGTTCGTGTAAGCTTAAAGCACAACAAATCAGATAAACACAGAAGTACCGTATTTTTCGGTTATATAACGCACTTTTTTCCCTAAAACATACCCTGAAAATACCCATGCGTCTTCCAAGACGAATGTTGTTGAAGTTAGTATAGGTAGCTATTCAATTCAACCTCTTATATGATGCAACCTTAGTATTTACCTGTTCCAAGTATCTTGAATATTATAAGGAATTCAAATAAACTAATATTGTCAACATATTGTTAGAAAAAGGTATGTATATGAGCGTATTTGTTCATGTCGTCTGCGACGTCAACACCATTTACCATTCTTTGTATACTATAAGTCCTTAGGTGAAACTTAACATGAATATTTGCTAATGAGCAGCGATAAATGAAGATAATGAATAGTGAGTGTGTTCTTGTGTGAAATTTACTGTATATCGGAAAACAGTTACGATTTTTTTTTTTTCTTTTCTTTTTTCATTAAAAAATTCTTTCCAAAATCAGTGTTCGTCTCCTGTTGTTCTCAAAAAGTGTGCTTCCGAAATCGTTCACTGCCTGGACAAACTCTTTCGTCTGTGTCTCTCTACTTCTACCTATCCTTCTTGCTGGAAGTTTGCTCACATTCAAGGTATGGCGATAAACGGGATAACGGTTTTATCTTTTATTGGCCAGTGCCCTTTTCATGTAGAAAAATGGAGTTCTTGACACTGCAAATAAATGTTCAAAGTACAA
>JAPQNM010000049.1:13220100-13270100 GCA_029783475.1 Metacarcinus magister
TTTCAGATTTTGTATAGTGACGCCTCAAATGTTTATGTTGTCTCTTGAATATGTTGAGAACGTTCGAGTCTAAATGCCACTACAGCCTCAGCAGCATATGACATTGTAAGTCCCGTCAGAGGACAGTATGGCAGCAATTTGGGTAGTCTTTGGCCACTCGGCGGTGATTTTAAAGAATGAAAATTGGTCAGGGAAAAATGGGGATTCGAACCCGGGATACTAGGCTCGCATACCCGAGCAATATACCACTGTACCACCGCCTCCCCATATATATATATATATATATATATATCTATATATATCTATATATAATATATATATATATATCTATATATTATATCTACTATATATCTATCTCTATAGTTATATATCTATATCATATATATATTATATATATGTTATCTATAATATATCTATATATCTATACTCTATCTATCATCCATATCTATATCTACTATCATCTACTACTATCTCTCTATCTATATCTCTATCTATATCTACTCTCATGTCTCTATCTATATCTCTATCTCTACTATATCTCTTATATCTACCTACCTATCTCTCATCTTCCTCTCTATCTATCTCTCTATCTCTCATCTCACATCTCTCCTCCTCATCTCTATTCTCTATCTATCTCTCTATACTCTACTCTATCTCTCCATCTATATCTACTCTCTACTCTCTCATATATATCTATCTATATCTCTCCCTATACCTACTCATCTCATCTCTCTATCTCTACTATATCTATATCTATCATATTCTATCCTACCTCTTTATATATCTCTATCTCTATCTATCTATCTCTATATATATACTATCTACCTCTTCTCTCTCTATATCTATATCTATATATCTATCTATCTATCTCTGTGTGCATCTATACTCTATCTCTATCTCTATACTATCTCCTATATCTCTATCTCTATCTCTTTGTATATATCTATATCTCTCTCTCTCTATATCTATCTATCTGTATCTCTCTCTCTCTCTCTCATATCTCTCTATATCTATTCTCATCTCTCTATCCATACAAATATCATCCGTAGACACCTACCACCCGGTGAAAAACTCCAGGAGAGGTATTTACGGGGATGTAGGTGGTATTGCAGACTGAGGGATTCCCCGTTCTTTCTCTTCTCGGTTCCCCTACTGTCTCATTAACACAAGAGAGCAGCTGCAGCCTGCCCTCTAAAGACAACTTCTACTACTGCCTACATACCATTATGTACACCTTACACTTTTACACTCTCTTCAACTCAAAATTTAATAGGATGTCTTCACCATACCCAACCTCGGATTCCCTTATGGGGAGGGGACCACAAGTGTCCCCAGTTTGGATTACTCCTTTAGTAACGACCTTGGGTGTCTTGACACTTTCTCTAATACTTTTTTTCTTAATATCTGCAACATTCGTGGCCTCAGATCAAATTTCCAAACCATGGAACACAATCTCTCCTCCACTAAACCTCAGCTTCTCTTTCTAACTGAAACACAACTGTTTGTGACTACCGACAGCAGCCCCTTCTCTGTTTCTTTCTACTTTTTCTATCCTCATTTTCAATCCCAAGCTGGATGTTGCGCATATGTGCGTTACGACATTACTTGCTTTCGTGCCCACAATCTTGAATCTTCATAATTTTCTGCCATCTGGCTAAGACTTCAATTTTACTCTCTAACTAAATACATCATTGCTGTATACCTCACCTAATTCCTCTAACAATGTAAAATTCTTTGACTATTTGACTTTCAAAGTTGAGTACATCCTATCTCACTTTTCTTATACTGATTTCTCCATTCTAGGGGATTTCAATGTTCACTACCTGCTTTGGCTTTCTTCTTCTTTCACTGAACAACCTGGTGAATAATCCTTCAACTTTGCAATCCTTCATGACCTAGAGCAGCTGGTGCAGTTCCCTACCCGTATCCCTGACCGCCTTGGAGACACACCCAACATTCTTTATCATTTCTTAGCTTCCTACCCTTCAGCTTAGTCTGTTAAATTTTCCTCTCTTTTGGGCTCCTCCGATCACAATCTTATTTCCATTACCTGTTCTATCACTCCAGTGCGGCCTCAGAACCCGCCTGAACGGAGGTGCTTCTGGCATTTCAACTCTGCTAAGTGGGAGGTCGGTCCTAAAGCCTGAGTTACACTAGTCAACCGATGGGTTGGATCCAAGCTTAGACGGGGTGCTATTGGCTCCGTTTTCTTTTTGGAGAAAATTTAGCCAATAGCAGCCCGTCTAAGCTTGGATCCAACCCATCGGTTGACTAGTGTAACTCAGGCTTAAGGCAGTAGTATTCTGATTTCACTTGGGATAAATCATTGCTTCCATGTCAGAGATCCTTCTCTTTGTGTCGAGCGCATAACAGAGGTGATTATCTCTAGCATGGAGTTATACATTCCTCATACTTTCTCTAATACTAAAGCTAAAAAGCCCTAATTTAAATCTGCTTCTTCCCGTGTTGTCAAAGATAGAGAGGCGGCTCACAAACGGTACCGTAGCCATCCATCTGCTGCAACTCATGCCCTTTATATTTCTGCCCGTAATCATGCCAAATCTATTCTCCAACTTACTAAAACTCTTTCTTCAATAGAAAATGTGAAAATCTTTCCAATTTTATCTCTTCTCGTGATTTCTGGCATCTAGCCAATAATATATTCAACAATTTTACTTCTTCATCTTTTCCTCCTTTACTTCAACCAGATGGCTGCACAGCTGTCTCTTCTTTCTCTAAAGCTGAACTCTTTACTTTAACCTTTGCTACCAACTCTACTTTAGATGATACTGGGCATGTTCCTCCCTCCTCTGACTACTTCATCCCTAAAATTAAAATTCTTTATTATGACGTTTTCCATGCCCTCTCTGGCCTTGATTTTCGGAAGGTTTATGGTCCAGATGGAGTCTCTCATGTTGTTCTCAAAAACTGTGTCTCCGAGCTGGCGCCCTGCTAGTCAAACGCTTTCGTCTGTGTCTCTCTACTTCTACGTATCCTGCTTGCTGGAAATTTGCTCACATTCAACCTGTCCCTAAAAAAGGTGACCGCTCCAATTACCGCCCAATTATCGCCCTGTAGCTTTGATTTCCTGCCTTTCTAAAGCCTTTGAGTCTGTCCTTAACAAGAAGATAATGAGACATCTATCAATTCACAACTCTCTCTCTGATTGCCAGTATGGTTTCCATAAAGGCGGGTCTACTGGGGATCCTCTTTCTTTTCTAACTGAATTTTTGTCATCCTTATTGTTGTCGGACTTGACATATCGAGAGCCTACGATAGAGTCTGACATAAATCTTTACTAAAAATCTAAACAGGCAATTTCATATCTCTACTCTTGCTAAATCAGCTTCAAGAAGTTAGGTGTCCTATGGCGTCTGTGTTCAATTTTCTCTTCCTCTCAGCTGCTTGCTGGGAGTAATAGTGTTACTTATCCTGCTAAGAAACAAATTAGAAAAAATATAAGACGGTCTCCTAGTAGCCAGTTCGGGGGGCATTTTAGCTCAGTCTCAACTTCGAGTCCCGGCAGGGGGCTGGCCACTTGTCTTTAGAAAAACTTCCTAGTGGCCAAAGATCACACACATGCTGCCATAACACTATCCTTGACTAGGACTGCAACATAAAAAAATAACGAGGAGTCACTTAAAAAAATTTACCTCCGCTACTATCGGGCGTAAATTTTTTTTTTTTTTTACATTTAAAGGGTACTGACTAAGGGAAAAATAAATTATGTATAAAAAAAAAAAAATCCCTCTTGTCGCCAGACCCTGTAAAGAGGACAGTAGGAGAAATATAGACATGGGGGGAAGTCCAATTTAGTGTGAGAAGTGTCTTCACACTCCTCTTTTGAAAGAATTTAAGTCATAGGCAGGTGGACAAACAGACAAAGGAAGAGAGTTCCAGAGTTTACCAGTGTAAGGGATGAAAGAGTGAAAATACTGGTTAACTCTTGCATTAGGTAGATGGACAGAATAAGGATGAGAAGAAGTAGAAAGTCTTGTGCAGCGAGGCTGCGGGAGGGGGGGAAGCATGCAGTTATCAAGTTCAGAAGAGTAATCAACATGAAAATAGCGGTAGAAGATAGATAAAGATGATTCATTGTGGTGGTGACTTAAAGAGTGAAGACAGTCAGTTAGAGGAGGAGAGTTGATTAGGCGAAAAGCTTTAGACTCCACCCTGTTTAAAAGAGCTGTATGAGTTGAGCCTCCCCAGACATGAGAGCCATACTCTATACATGGGCGGATAAGGCCCCTGTACAGAGCAAGCAGCTGAGAGGGAGAGAAAAATGGACGCAGATGCCATAGGACACCTAACTACTTGGAAGCTGATTTAGTAAGAGTAGAGATATGAAATTGCCAGTTTAGATTTTTAGTAAAGGATAGATCGAGTTTGTTTAATGTGGAGGAGAGGGGAAGTTGAGTGTCATTAAAGAAGAGGGGATAGTTATCTGGAAGATTATGTCGAGTAAATAGTTGTAGAAATAGAGTTTTTGAGGCATTGAACAAAACCATGTTTGCTCTGCCCCAATCAGAAACTAGTGAAAGATCAGAAGTTAAGCGTCCTATAGCATCTCGCCTTGAGTCATTTAATTCTTGTTGGGTTGGGCGTCTGTTGTACGACGTTGAAAAATGCAAGGTGGTGTCATCAGCATAGGAGTGGATAGGGCATTGAGTCAGATTTAGGAGATCATTGATGAATAATAGAAAGAGAGTGGGTGATAGGACAGAACCCTGAGTTAGTGGAAGGACAATGACCGTCCACTACAGCAGCAATAGACCGGCCGGAAAGGAAACTGGAGTTGAAGGTACAGAGAGAAAGATAGAATCCGTAGGAGTGTAGTTTAGAAATTAAAGATTTATGCCATACTCTATCGTACCATCCAACGCCCCCATCAAGCCTACCGGTGCCAAAGGTTCATGTCATACAAAAAAAATTAAGTTAATTGTAAACTTATCTTTATAATGGAACATTATGTATGACACATAGTAATATATAAAGTGATAAATATGGTGTAGGACATGCAGACTTTTTATTGTGCTTTATATTGAGTCAGCTCTCTGGCTACAACTGCCGCGGGATATATGCTGCCTGATGCAGCTGGTGCCGGGGAAATATTTCATATTTCACACATTCCCTGACCGAGAAATATGCTGAGGAATGAAAACTAGAAAAAAAAATAATTCATTAGAAAATAAGAAAGACATATTTGTTACTTAAGCTTCTACATCGCCATCTACATCATCTTCCACGACTTGGCACATATATATATCCCGACTCGCCACCGCTTGAATTGCTAATTGTTCTATTATAATAGACGGTTTCATTGTTTGCAGTGAAAAGTAGAGAGGAGCTCCTACAGTCCAGTCTGCTTAGAAGGATGTGTGAATTACGGGGTAATGTTTACAATTGTTCAGTAGACAGGAACACTGAAATCTTCAACATTTTTTAAAAATAACGATTCTTGCAAAGTATATTTCATGTGATGTCCAGAACACTTCTGAAGTTCTTAGACACAATAACTAGTTAATTACCAAGAAAATCCCTAATAAATCCATCCTATCATACTAAATATTTTTTTATGAGCCTAACATAGCATACTGATTACTATGAAGAAATAGGAAACTATATTTGAAATATGTTTTTGCTTATGCTCATTATATTGTGTACTATCTTTTTCTATTTATATCTAGGCAGATTCATGCTGCTGTATCAAGGGTGCCGGTGTCTTTTCTTTTTGTTCCCTTTAATGCCGGATAAACGGAATTTTACTGTATAAGATTTTTCTTCTTATTGATACAAAAATCATAACATATGATGATAAATGTCATCAAAGTCTTCATATGCAGTACCCAAGATGATTGTGGAATGTATTTGTTTCAGGAGGTTGTTGAGGGCCTGAAGGACCTTGGCCATGAGATGAAGAATTTCAACGTGGGTGGCTCAGTGATCTGTGCCATTGCTCGGCAAAATGGAAAAATTTATGCTAATTCGGATTTCAGAAAAGCTGGTGAAGTAGATGGCTTTTAAAAAAAACTGATTCATTTAATGATTGTAATTTACATTATTGTTCATAATTTTCCGCAATTTATTTGAATTATAAGTAATCTAACATCATTCATAAATAGTGTAACAGTAATAAGATAGATTTGTGAATATGGCCAACAACTTGCACAATTTCGGATAGGGTTGTGTCATTGTTTTGATATCAGTTTTTAGTAGAACTTTTAATTTGTTTAAACCATCTCCATCTGTTAAATAAATGCTCACTCTGATTCCTTATTTTGGTCTTCACCTTTCAAGTAGTCTAGTGAATTGACCCAATCCAAGGTCACTGAGGAAGTTAGAGAGAGGATCAATAACGATTCCATCAGTACTGTGAGGCAGGATAAGTATTATTCTGCTTTAGTTTTTCTGTATCATACCTACTATTCACTAAAGTGTTTGCGCTACACATACCTACATTCAAATTGCAAAATTATGCATAACATTAATCATCTATTCACTATTGTTAATGGAATGTGTTGTGCATTCTTTGTCTTTTCCTGTGTAAAGTTATGTAAGGGTTGAAATGCCACCCATCCCCCCCCACACACACGCACGTACGCACGCACACACGCACGCCCACACACACACACACACACACACACACACACACACACACACACACACACACACACACACACACACACACACACTCACACACACACATATACCGCTGCCAGCTGCCATCTAGGACTGACGCACCTCGCTGAGCTCTCTAGCCTACAGATAGCTGCAGCACCTAGCTTGTAATGAGGTGGAAGCTATGCATAAAGTGTTTGTCCCGTCACATTAGCATGAGTAAAAATCCTTAGAATGAAGGAAAGCGTAAGACAGAAGGTGAAATTAGCAGACGACAGAACAAAAATTGCTTGGTTTACACCTGAATCAACACGTAGCGAAGGCATCAAACATGATTTAACAGGATTCAGGTATGATGAACGTTCAACAAGAGGAAATGTGTTGTGTAAAAGAGTGATAAAACTTTAAGGTTTTGTAACAGAACTGCTGGATAGGTTGCAAACTGTGGAACATAATCAGGAAGTGATGAAAGTGGCAAATGAAGTTTTGAGGAAAGACTGTGATGGTATGTCAGGGCCGAGGTGACTACCAATTAATATTATATTTTTATAGAGTTGTGGGGAAGAAAAATCATGGAGTATGATACCCCGAATATATTTACACACACACAAATAGCAAACAATAGGCTAGAAGCCAAAATAAATCACCAACGACGAACTGCTCGTAAACAATTACCAGAGCAGGGGTATGACACCCAAATAACTCCCTGTACAGCTGTTTTGAGGGTGAGATGCGTGACAGCAAAACTCGGCAACGTAGATTGCTCCTCAGACAGCAGGAAGGGTCCAATGGTGTAGGTACAGTTGAAGGGCACACTGGAAGGGAGCCCAAGTCTCCAGAAATGCCTTCGGAATGTTGAGAAACCAGCAGCAGGTAGTGAGGTGTTGTCAGGTGTGAGAGCTGAGGCGTTTTGTCCTTCTCCAAGCCGGTGGCGTGGAGCTTGGCTCGGTTAGACTACCCCCCTACCCCTGGACAAGGGGGTGGGGTAGTGGCGGGGAAAGCTGGTGAACAAGCGCCGGCAGACGAGAGTGGTAGTTCAACCACTAATTAGGGGAAGACGAGGCAGGTGCAGTTCCTCACACATGCCCCCACTAAAACATCTGCTGCACAGCTGATGTCGAAGAACTGCAGCTGACCAGGAGACATAAACAAACTTATAATATACTTGAGTGCAGGAAACAAAACTTGTAAAAGACTGGAGTGCAGGAAAACAAAATAAAGAAAAGCTATTGCCGGCTGAGAAGGTCGGCTCCAATGTTGTCTGTCCCGGCAACATGAACAACCCTAAATTTATAGGGTTGAAGACCTAAAGCCCATCGTAGTACTCTATCATTTTTACCTTTGAATTTCTGAAGGTATATTAGAGGCTTGTGGTCTACTTCAAAGGATAAATTCCTTACCTCGAAGATAGAACTCAAACCTATGAATGCCGAATACGATGGCCAGGCATTCCCTCTCGATGGTAGAGTATCGTCGTTCCCGATCAAGTAGTTTCCGGCTGGCGTAAGAGATGGGATGTGGACGATCATCATGGTACTGTAGGAGTACAGCACCTAATCCATAGTTTGAAGCATCGGTACGTAGGACGAAGGTCTGGCTGGGGTCCGGAAGACGCAGAATAGGTCCCGAAGTCAAGGCTTGCCTCAGCAGCTTGAACCGTTCAAGCAGATCTTCAGTCCACTGGAGGGGATCCCGTACCGGCTTCTTCAACAAGTCAGAGAGGGGGCCGGTAAGCTCAGAGGCCTGAGGAATGAAAGCTTTATAAAATGATATAAACCTAGGAAACTCCGGAGTAACTTCTTGGTGGTAGGAGGAGTCATGGAGGTGATGGCAGTCAACTTGCCAACTTGTGGTTGAAGATGGTCGCGGGACAAAACAAATCCCAGATAGTTGATGGACTCTGCTCCAAACCGGCACTTTTTAAGTTTGACAGTCAGACCGTTTTGATGTAGTCTATCTAAAACAGACTTGAGGGCAGAGATGTGAGTGGGCTAATCAGATGAATACACAAAACTATTATCAAAATAAAATGAAACATTGGCCAAGCCAGCAAGCACAATCCTCATTAAGCGAATATAAGTGGCACAGGCCGTAACAAGACCAAAAGGCATCCGAGTAAATTCCATCAGGCCCTTGTGAGTGGGAAACGCAGTGAAGCGTCGAGCTTTGGCAGAAAGTGGAACCTGGTAATATGCCTTACTCAAATCTAGCTCTGAGAAGAACTCAGCACCAACGAACTTATGCAGCTCTGTCTCAATACTGCAGGATGGTTCAGCATGGAAAATAGTAACTGAGTTGAGTAACCTGTAATCAATGGCCATCCGATACGTACCGTCGGACTTCCTGACCATGATAACCGGAGAGCAGTGTGGAGAGGTTGAAGGTTGGATGATTCCTTGACTCAATAGTTGCTCAACCTCTTCCTGGTAGTAGTGCTGGAGATGGATTGGCACCGGGAAGATCTTGGCTTGTATTCTCTCCGTTGTAGTGAGGGTGATGTCGTGCTCGACAGTCTTGGTGCAGCCAGGTTGATCCGAAAAAGTAGACTAGTATGTGAGAAACAGGTCTTCAACCTGAGCAGACTGGTTCCAAGTGAGAGCAGGACTAATGACAGGTTCTTCAGCATTAGGTGGACCATCAGGTGTTAAAGCAAGCTCAGGTAAATCATCAATACCCTCACTAAAATAGGATGACTTACCCTTTTCCTCGGGCTCGTTTGAAGGTGAAATCTCGTCGAGGACTTGTAGCTGGTTAACTTGGGCCCGCCGGTGGTACTTCTTGAGGATATTGGCGTGGTAAAGTTTAGGTCCTCTTGGCATGTCGATCAAGTAGTCCACCTTACCCCGTTTTTCCAAAACTTTGTGAGGGCCACTCCAAGCAACCAACAACTTGCTGGAGTCACTAGGCAGTAGTAATAATACCTCATCGCCTGGCTGGAATTGACGGTCTTGAGATCTTACGTCAAAGTAAGACTTATACCGGGCGATACTCACATCCGCGTGTTTGGCAGCAAGCTGGGCGCATTCGGTCAGTTTCTCCCGTAGCTCGATGACGTAACGGAAGGTTGATCTCTCATCTTCTGGGATCCTACGGTTTTCCCAAAGGTCACGGAGCACCGAGAGGGGACCCCGCACTGACCTGCCATAGAGGAGTTCAAATGGAGAGAATCCAGTCCGGTCGTTAGGGATCTCTCTGAGGGCAAACAAAGTAGGGATTAAATATCGATGCCACTCCTTGGGCTTATCAGAGCACAGCTTTCGAAGGGCAGACTTCAGGGTACCGTGCAGCCGCTCAATTCGCCCGTTTCCGCAGGGGTGGAAAGGCGTGGTGAAGATGGGTTTTACTCCCAGTAATTTGTGTAGCTCTGCCATAAGCTGGGAAGTAAATTGAGTCCCACGGTCGGAAAGTATTTCCCTGGGGATTCCCACTCTGGCGAAGATGGTTAGCAGAGCTTCAGATACAGATATGGTGTCAATATCTTTAAGAGGCATGGCTTCTGGAAACCCAGTGGAGAAATCAATTAGAGTGACAAGGTAACGGTGTCCTTCAGAAGATGGCGGAGACAAAGGACCTACCAAGTCAATGGCAACTCTGGAGAAGGGTTCAGTTACGACAGGTAACGGTTGAAGAGGTACTGGACGTACCCTACCCTTAGCCGACATACGTTGACACTTGTCGCAGGAACGGCAGTAATCCCGGATGTCTGCACACATCCCTGGCCAATAAAAGTCTTGTAAGACCTTCATCTGGGTCTTCCGGTGGGAGAAATGTCCAGCCAAAGGACCTTCGTGAGCAACACGTAGGATGACGGGACGGCAATCGCTGGGAACAACCAAGGATAAACCATTTACCTTTTGAGGGTGATCCGATGAGAGACATTTTCGGTACAGGAGGCCTTCCTCATGTATGAACTGGTAAGTGGCACCATCCCGTGCTTTCTCAACTTCTTGAGTGGTAGCCTTTGATTGTAAACCCGTCAAGGAAGGACAGGATTCCTGAAGTTGACGAAACTCATCAGGGGTTACAGTCAAAGGATGGAGCTTAGGCAGAACTAGAGGGTGGACCCGTTTAGATCGACCGGCTCTGGTCTCCACAGCACAACTTGAGGAGTTGAAGACTCAACTGGTGGTAGATGCTGACATCCAGAAAGGCGGTTGTCCTTTTCTTGAGAGGAGAGGGAAGTTCCGGGCGAAGGCGAGTCATCAGGAGGCAACAGAGGAGCTTGTAGGGAAGAAACGTCAGTGGTGGCTTGGTCATGGTCACTATGGAGAAGATGGTTGTCATTACTTAGTTGAGAATCAGGACTATCAGGATCTTGTACTCCGGGAATATTCCCAACTAGAGCACTAGCAAATTTAATTGGGGCCCTTACAGCATCTGTCCAACCAGTGTAAAATGGACACCGTAAGTAACACTTAACGACAGGAAATTCGTCGATGCGTCCCAAATAGTCAGCAACTTGTACTTTGGGGCAGAGTGATGGGTCAATGTCTGGCAAGGCTTCCTCAGAAATTACAACTCCAGAGAATCCAGTATCCCTAATTATAGAGGAAGACCATGACCCATTAATAGTCCCCGTAACTGAGAAGTTAGGCACTTTATGGTCCTCTAAAAAAAATCCAACCTTATAGGGGGGCGTGGTAGTAGTTCCATCCTTGAATGCTCGAGGATTCCTGGGACAGCGTGGTCGTATATGTCCTGCTTCCCCACAATTGTGACAAGTCACGGTTGAGAGAGTCTGACTCCCAGGAGAAGGTAGAGGCTGGAGTGGAGTAGCAAGTCGAGGGGAGATTTTCTTAGCGTTGTTGTTGGAAGAGACCTTAGGATAGGCGTTGTGGGCGGATGCCCAGTCATCCGCTAGTTGTATTGCTTCCTTCAGCTTGGTAGGCCTTCTTTCCTTGATGAATAGGCGTATTTCTGCTGATAAGGAGGACATAAATTGGACAAAGATAATAAACTCCCTTAAATCAGCATAAACATTGGCCACAGAGGAAGACTCAACCCAAGAATCAAACATCCTCGATAACTGGGTAACAAACTGATGGTAGTTCTGTCCTACTCTAATCTTGTTTGACCTGAAATCCACCCGGTAGCCATCTGGAGTTTTACTGAAGCCCGTTAACAAGGCTTGCTTCAGCAACTCGTAATCCTCAGTGGTGGATGATGGAAGGGACGTGTAGAGTTCGGCAGCTTTACCAGTAAGGAGGCAACCCAGACGAACGGCAAAGGTATCTCTGGGTAAAACCAGCATCTCGGCCACACGCTCAAACCTAGTTAAATAGGTGGCAATGTCCTCTTCATCCTTGTATGGTGGTAGACTAGGTCTGGAAACAGGATCATGTGATGGTAGGACTGAGGGCTTACCTTTAGCTGCAATTTCTGCCAGCTTGATCTCTTTCTCCCTCTCAGCTTGTGCTTGTCTTTCTTCTCTTTCAGCTTGTCTTTTTTCTCTTTCCTTCTCAGCTTGTCTTTCTTCTCTTTATCTTTCCGCTTGTCTTTCTTCTCTCTCAGCTTGTCTTTCTTCCCTTTCGTTTTTCTGTTGTTCAAGGATATACTGGCCAATTTCCTTGCCCTGCAGACCGAGGGTTTCACCCTGCTCCTTCAGTTCTTGAAAGGAAGACATGGAGAAGACCACACAGAGAACACAATACAAAAACAAAAAATTGGACAACACCTCACGTGCAAAAATCTGGCAAAAGCAAGAGTTTGACGGCAATCAAAACACTCATAACATTACTCCCGGGCCTCAGGCAGCAACGGCGCGCAGCAGCGACTTACAGATAACAACCCACAATCTGTAAAATGATAATAAATAATTGGTAGTTCTTATCCTGGCGAGGTCGCCAATATGTCAGGGCCAAGGTGACTACCAATTAATATTATCTTTTTATAGAGTTGTGGGGAAGAAAAATCATGGAGTATGATACCCCGAATATATTTACACACACACAAATAGCAAACAATAGGCTAGAAGCCAAAATAAATCACCAACGACGAACTGCTCGTAAACAATTACCAGAGCAGGGGTATGACACCCAAATAACTCCCTGTACAGCTGTTTTGAGGGTGAGATGCGTGACAGCAAAACTCGGCAACGTAGATTGCTCCTCAGACAGCAGGGAGGGTCGAATGGTGTAGGTACAGTTGAAGGGCACACTGGAAGAGCCCAAGTCTCCAGAAATGCCTTCGGAATGTTGAGAAACCAGCAGCAGGTGGTGAGGTGTTGTCAGGTGTGAGAGCTGAGGCGTTTTGTCCTTCTCCAAGCCGGTGGCGTGGATCTTGGCTCGGTTAGACTACCCCCCTACCCCTGGACAAGGGGGTGGGGTAGTGGCGGGGAAAGCTGGTGAACAAGCGCCGGCAGACGAGAGTGGTAGTTCAACCACTAATTAGGGGAAGACGAGGCAGGTGCAGTTCCTCACATGGTCTACGGAGGAAAATTTGTACTAATGAACAGAAAATAGAAGTAAATGAAATCAAGGTAAAGGAACTAAATGAAATTTAGAATCAGTGGAAAAAATATCGTGAACAAGAACAGGTTAATTATATGAAGATAATGGAGGACACGGTGAGAAAGAAAGAAGAGGACGTTGTTAAAACTGTGGTTAAAGTAGTTAAGGAGAAGGAGAATTTGCTTGGAGACACTGTTGAGAAGAGGAAAGGTATTATAGTTTTGGGTTTGAAAGAAGAAGTGCTGCCTATAAGACATGACATGAGAGAGAAGAGCATGAAAAAAAGTTAGCTGAGTTGGTTGTGATGGCGGTGCAAGCTGAACAGGATGAAGGAAGAAGACTCAGTGATGCGATTTAGGAAGTTATCAGACTTGGGAAATATATAGAGGGAAAAACCCGCCCCACGAAGATTAGATAAAAGTCACAAGCTTCTGCAGAGGAAATTCAGGCAGGATCTTGGAAATTGGCAATAAAGGCGATATTCAAGAAAGCATAGTTGAGACGAGACTTGAATGAAGAAGAAAGAGCAAAAAATAACGAATTGTGTGAAGAAGCCAAGAAAAAAACCCCAGAACAGAACAGAAGCGGAGAAGATGAGATTTGATTGGAAGATCAGAGATATGAAATTAAAGAAATGGTACATAAGGAAAGAGAAGAGTAGGATAGTAAGCATACTAGTTGCGGAGGGAGAACAGAATTAAAAGTTGCGTAAATTAATGTAAATGGTATAACAACAGTACTGCTGTAGTTGAATGACTATATAAGTGAAAAAAAAACAGATATCATGGGAATAACAGAAACTAAATTGTATGTAGGATTACAGTCAATGAATATTGGTGAAAATAGATACAATATTTGGAGAAGAAACAGAAGTACAATAAAGGAGGAGTGATGTTACTAGTTAAGAAGGAGCTACATGTTGATGAATAGTTTTTGGAGAAGGTAGCGCCCAAGTGCTGAAAGTAAGAGTGAGGAGTAAAGGAGAATGAAGGAGAAGCTTTGCTATGGGCTTAAGTTCCACCCAAAACGTGTTCATGGGCGGCCGAAGAATATGAAAAAATGATTGATGACATAAGGGATTGTTTGCAGAGACTGATGGTTACGAGTAGAAATAAAACTGTTATGGGAGATTTTTATTGTAAAAAGGTGTCATGGGGGAATAAATTACTGCAATTGGCAATGGATAATATCTTATCCCAGTGGGTGGAAAAAAATACAAGATATAGAGGAAATGAAGAACCATCACGACTAGACCTAGTATTCACTAACTGTCAGGGCCGAGGTGACTACCAACTAATACTATGATTCTAGAGAGTTGTGGGGAAGAAAAGTCATGGAGTATGATACCCCGAATATATTTACACACAAAATAATAGCAATCAGCAGGCTAACAGCCAAAACAAATCACCAACGACGACCTGCTCGTACACAGTTACCAGAGCAGAGGTATGGCACCCAATAACTCCCTGAACAGCTGCCTGGAGGGTGAGATGCGCGGCAGCAATACTCGGCAACGTAGATAGCACCTCAGGCAGCAAGGAGGGTCGAATGGGGTAGGTACAGTTGAAGGGCACACTGGAAGGGAACCCAAGTCTCCAGAAGTGCCTTCAGAAATGTTGAGAACCAGCAGCAGATGGTAGGTGTGGTCAAGTGAGAGAGAGCTGAGGCCGTCTGACGACTTCTGGTCCCGCGGCGTGGGGCTTGCCTCGGATAGACTATCCCTCTACCCCTGGATAAGGGGATGGGGTAGTGGCGGGGAAGACGGCGAACAAGCAGTTGGAGAGTTGAACCAGCGCCGGCAGACTAGAGTGGTAGTTCAACAACTAAAAAGGAGGGAACGAGGCAGGTGCAGTTCCTCACACTTGCCCCCACCAAAACATCTGCTGCACAGCTGATGTCGAAGAACTGCAGCTGACCAGGAGACATAAACAACTTATAATAGGCTGGAATGCAGGAAACAAATAAAGAAGAACTATCGCCGGCCGAGAAGGTCGGCTCCAATGTTGTCTATCCCAGCAATTTGAACAACTCTAAATTTATATGGTTGAAGAGTAAAAGCCCATCGTAGTACTCTGTCATTTTTACCTTTAAATTTCTCAAGTTATATTAGAGGCGTGTGGTCTACTTCAAGGATAAATTCCTTACCTCGAAGATAGAAGTCAAACCTATGAATGCCAAGCACGATGGCCAGGCATTCCCTCTCGATGGTAGAGTATCGTCGCTCCCGATCTAGTAGTTTCCGGCTGGCGTAAGAGATGGGATGTGGACGATCATCATGGTACTGAAAGAGTACAGCACCTAATCCATAGTTTGAAGGATCGGTACGTAGGACGAAGGTCTGGCTGGGGTCCGGAAGACGAAGAATAGGTCCCGAGGTCAAGGCCTGCTTCAGCAGCTTGAACCGTTCGTGCAGATCTTCAGTCCACTGGAGGGGGTCCCGTACCGGCTTCTTCAACATGTCAGAGAGAGGGCCGGTAAGCTCAGAGGCCTGAGGAATGAAAGCTTAGTAAAAGGATATCAAACCTAGGAAACTCCGGAGTAACTTCTTGGTGGTAGGAGGAGTCATGGAGGTGATGGCAGTCAACTTGCCAACGTGTGGTTGAAGGTGGTCGCGTGACAATACAAATCCCAGATAGTTGATGGACTCTGCTCCAAACCGCCACTTTTTAAGTTTGACAGACAAACCATTCTGTTGTAGTCTGTCTAAAACAGACTTGAGGGCAGATATGTGAGTGGGCCAGTCAGAAGAATACACAAAACTATTATCAAAATAAAATGAAACATTGGCCATGCCAGCAAGCACAAACCTCATTAACCGAATATAAGTGGCACAGGCCGTAACGAGACAAAAAGGCATCCGACTAAATTCCATCGAGCCCTTGTGAGTGGGAAACGCAGTGAAGCGTCGAGCTATGGCAGAAAGTGGAACCTGGTAATATGCCTTACTCAAATCTAGCTCTGAGAAGAACTCCTCACCAACGAACTTATGCAGCTCAGTCTCAATACTGCAAGATGGTTCAACATGGAAAACAGTAACGGAGTTAAGTAACCTGTAATCAATGGCCATCCGATACGTACCGTCGGACTTCCTGACCATGACAACCGGAGAGCAGTGTGGAGAGGTTGAAGGTTGGATGATTCCTTGACTCAACAGTTGCCCAACCTCTTCCTGGTAGTAGTGCTGGAGATGGATTGGCACCGGGAAGATCTTGGCTTGTATTCTCTCCGTTGTAGTGAGGGTGATGTCGTGCTCGACGGTCTTGGTGCAGTCAGGTTGATCAGAAAAAAAAAGGGTACTGGCTAAGGGAAAACAAAAATAAATAAAAAAAAAAAATCCCACTTTTCGCCAGACCCTGTAAAGAGGACAGTAGGAGAATAGAAGCAAGGGGTGGAGACCCAGTTAACATTAGAGGTGTCTTGACACTCCTCTTTTGAAAGAGTTTAAGTCATAGGCAAGTGGAAAAACAGACAAAGGAAGAGAGTTCCAGAGTTTACCAGTGTAAGGGATGAAAGAGTGAAAATACTGGTTAACTCTTGCATTAGGAAGATGGACAGAATAAGGATGAGAAGAAGTAGAAAGTCTTGTGCAGCGAGGCCGCGGGAGTAGAGGAGGCATGCAGTTAGCAAGTTCAAAAGAGCAGTCAGCATGAAAATAGCGGTAGAAGATAGATAAAGATGCAACATTGCGGCGGTGATTTAAAGAATCAAGAAAGTCAGTTAGAGGAGGAGAGTTGATGAGACGAAAATCTTTAGACTCCACCCTGTTTAGTAAAGCTGTATGAGTTGAACCCCCCCAGACATGAGAGCCATACTCTATACATGGGCGGATAAGGCCCCTGTACAGAGCAAGCAGCTGAGAGGGAAAGAAAAATGGACGCAGACAACTAGACAACTAACTTCTTGGAATCTGATTTAGTAAGAGTAGAGATATGAAATTGCCAGTTTAGATTTTTAACAAAGGATAGACCGAGTGTGTTTAATGTGGAGGACAGGGGAAGTTGAGTGTCGTTGAAGAAGAGGGGATAATTATCTGGAAGATTATGTCGAGTAGATAGTTGTAGAAATTTAGTTTTTAAGGCATTGAACAAAACTAGGTTTGCTCTGCCCCAATCAGAAACAAGTGAAAGATCAGAAGTTAAGCGTCCTATAGCATCTCGCCTTGAGTCATTTCATTCTTGGTGGGTTGGGCGTCTGTTTTACGACGTTGAAAAATGCAAGGTGGTGTCATCAGCATAGGAGTGGATAGGGCATTGAGTCAGATTTAGGAGATCATTGATGAATAATAGAAAGAGAGTGGGTGATAGGACAGAACCCTGATGAACACCACTGTTGATATTTTTAGGAGAAGAACAATGACCGTCCACTACAGCAGCAATAGACCGGTTGGAAAGGAAACTAGAGATGAAGGTACAAAGAGATGGATAGAATCCGTAGGATGGTAGTTAAGAAATTAAAGATTTATGCCAGACTCTATCGAAGGCTTTCGATATGTCAAGGCCGACAGCAAAGGTTTCACCGAAGTCCCTAAAAGAGGATGACCAAGATTCAGTTAGGAAAGCAAGAAGATCACCAGTAGACCGGCCTTTACGGAAACAATTCTGGCAATCAGAGAGAAGGTTGTGAGCTGATAGATGCCTCATTATTTTCTTGTTAAGGACAGATTCAAAGGCTTTAGAAAGGCAAGAAATCAAAGCTATAGGGTGGTAGTTAGAAGGATTGGAGCGGTCACCTTTTTTAGGGACAGGTTGAATGTGAGCAAACTTTCAGCAAAAAGGATAGGTAGAAGTAGAGAGACACAGACGAAAGAGTTTGACCAGGCAGTGAGCGAGTTCGGAAGCACAGTTTTTGAGAACAACAGGAGGGACTCCATCCGGACCGTAAGCCTTCCGAGAATCAAGGCCAGAGAGGCCCTGGAAAACGTCATAATAAAGAATTCTAATTTTAGGGATGAAGTAGTCAGAGGGTGGAGGAGTAGGAGGAATATGCCCAGTATCATCCAAAGTAGAGTTGGTAGCAAAGGTTTGAGCGAAGAGTTCAGCTTTAGAGAAAGAAGAGACAGCTGTGGGGCCATCTGGTTGAAGTAAAGGAGGGAAAGATGAAGAAGTAAAATTGTTAGAGATATTATTGGCTAGATGTCAGAAATCACGAGAAGAGTTAGAGTTGGAAAGACTTTGAAATTTTCTATTGATGAAAACATTTTTAGTAAGTTGGAGAATAAATTTGGCACGATTACGGGCAGAAATATATAGGGCATGAGTTTCAGCAGATGGATGGCTACAGTACCGTTTGTGAGCCGCCTCTCTATCATTGACAGCACGAGAACAAGCAGAGTTAAACCAAGGCTTTTTAGCTTTAGTATTAGAGAAAGTATGAGGAATGTATAGCTCCATGCCAGAGATAATCACCTCTGTTATGCGCTCGGCACATAGAGAAGGATCTCTGACATGGTAGCAATAATCATCCCAAGGAAAATCAGAATAGTACTGTCTTAGGTCCTCCCAATTAGCAGATTTGAAATGCCGGAAGCACCTCTGCTTAAGCGGGTCCTGAGGCTGCACTGGAGTGATAGGACAGGTAACGGAAATAAGATTGTGATCGGAGGAGCCCAATGGAGAGGAAAGTTTAAGAGATTAAGCTGAAGGGTTGGAAGTTAGGAAAAGATCAAGAATGTTGGGCGTGTCTCCAAGGCGGTCAGGGATACGGGTAGGGAACTGCACTAGCTGCTCTAGGTCATGAAAGATAGCAAAGTTGAAGGTTTGTTCACCAGGTTGGTCAGTGAAAGAAGATGAAAGCCAAAGCTGGTGGTGAACATTTAAATCCTCTAAAATGGAGATCTCAGCATAAGGAAAGAGAGATAGGATGTGCTCCACTTTGGAAGTCAAATAGTCAAAGAATTTTACATAGTCAGAGGAATTAGGTGAGAGATATACAGCACAGATGAATTTAGTTAGAGAGTGACATTGAAGTCTTAGCCAGATGGTAGAAAATTCTGAAGATTCAAGATTGTGGGCACGAGAGCAAGTAATGTCGTTACGCACATACGCGCAACAGCCAGCTGTGAATTGAAAATGAGGATAGAGAAAGTAGGAGGGAACAGAGAAGGGGCTGCTGTCAGTAGTCACAGACAACTATGTTTGAGTTAGGAAGAGAAGATGAGGTTTAGTGGAGGAGAGATGGTGTTCCACTGATTGGAAATTAGTTCTAAGGCCACGAATGTTGCAGAAATTGAGAGTAAAAGTATTAGAGGAAGTGTCAAGACACCCGAGGTCGTCAGCAGAGGGGCAGTCCGACCTGGGGACATTTGTGGTCCCCTCCCCAGATGGGGACTCCGAGGCTGGGTGTGATGAAGCCATTTTTAAATTTTGATTTGAAGAGTGTAAAAGTGTAAGGTGTAGTAATGTTATGTAGGTAGTAGAAAAAGTTGTCTTTAGAGGGCAGGCTGCAGCTGCTCTCTTGTGTAAATGAGACACTAAGGGAACCGGGAAAAGAGGACACGGGGAATCACTCAGTCTGCAGCTCTGGCTACATCCCCGTAAGTACCTTTCCAGGAGTATTCCACCGGGTGGCAGTTGTCTACTGCCTGTGAGAAACAGGTCTTCAACCTGAGCAGAATGGTTCTAAGTAGGAGCAGGATTGATGACAGGTTCTCCATAATTAGTTGGACCATCAGGTGTTAAAGCAAGTTCAGGTAAATCATCAATACCCTCATTCAAATAGAATAATTTACCCTTTTCCTCGGGCTCGCTTAAAGGTGAAATCTCGTCGAGGACTTGTAGCTGGTTAACTTGGACCCGCCGGTGGTATATCTTGAGGATATTAGCGTGGTAAAGTTTTGGTCCTCTTTGCATGTCGATCAAGTAGTCTACCTTACCCCGCTTTTCCAAAACTTTGTGAGGGCCACTCCAAGCAACCAACAACTTGCTGGAGTCACTAGGCAGTAGTAATAATACCTCATCACCTGGCTGGAATTGACGGTCTTGAGATCTTACGTCAAAGTAAGACTTATACCGGGCGATACTCACATCCGCGTTCTTGGCAGCAAGCTGGGCACATTCGGTCAGTTTCTCCCGTAGCTCGATGACGTAACGGAAGGACAATCTTTCATCTTCTGGGATCCTACGGTTTTCCCATAGGTCACGGAGCACCGAGAGGGGACCCCGAACTGACCTGCCATTGAGTAGTTCAAATAGAGAGAATCCAGTCCGGTCGTTAGGGATCTCTCTGAGGGCGAACAAAGTAGGGATTAAATATCAATGCCACTCCTTGGGCTTATCAGAGCACAACATCCGAAGGGCAGACTACAGGGTACCGTGCAGCCGCTCTACCCGCCCGTTTCCGCTGGGGTGGAAAGGCGTGGTGAAAATGGGTTTTACTCTTAGTAGTTTGTGTAGCTCTGCCATAAGCTGGGAAATAAATTGAGTCCCATGGTTGGAAAGGATCTCCCTGGGGATTCCCACTCTAGCAAAGATGGTTAACAGAGCTTCCTTCAGATACAGATATGGTGTCAATATCTTTAAGAGGCATGGCTTCTGGAAACCCAGTGGAAAAATCAATAAGAGTTACAATGTAACGGTACCCATCAGAAGTCGGTGGAGACAAGGGATCTACCAAGTCAATGGTAACTCTGGAGAATGGTTCAGTTACGACAGGTAACGGTTGAAGAGGTACTGGACGTACCCTTCCCTTAGTTGACATGTGTTGACACTTGTTGCAGGAACGGCAGTAATCCCGGATGCCTGCACGCATCCCTGGCCAATAAAAGTCTTGCAATACCTTCATCTGGGTCTTCCGGTGGGAGAAATATCCAGCCAAAGGACCTTCGTGAGCAACACGTAGGAGAACGGGTCAGCAATCGCTGGGAACAACCAAGGATAAACCATTTACCTTTTGAGTGTAATCCGAGGAGAGACATTTTCAGTACAGGAGGCCGTTTTCATGTATGAACTGGTAAGTGGCACCATCCCGTGCCTCCTCAATTTCTCAAGTGGTAACCTTTGTTTGTAAACACTTCAGGGAAGGAGAGGATTCTTGAAGTTGACGAAACACTTCACTTGAGTAGTGGAGGACTCAACTGATGATAGATGCTGACATCCAGAAGGGAGGCTGTCCTTGTCTTGAGAGGAGAGGGAGGTTCCGTGCGAAAGCGAGTCATCAAGAGGCGACAGTGGATCTTGTAGGGAAGAAACGTCGATGGTGGCTTGTTTATGGTTACTATGGAGAGAATGGTTGTCATTACCGAGTAGAGAATCAGGACTATCAGGATCTTTTACCCCGGGAATATTCCCAACTAGAGCACTATCAAATTTAGTTGGGGCCCTTACAGCATCTGTCCAGCCAGTGTAAAATGGGCACCGTAAGTAACACTTAACGACAGGAAATTCGTCGATGCTGCAAATAGTCAGCAACTTGTAATTTGGGGCAGAATGATGGGTCAATGTCTGGCAAGGCTTCCTCGGAAATTACAACACCAGAGCATTCAGTATCCCTAATTATAGAGGAAGACCATGACCCATTAATAGTCCCTGTTACTGCAAAGTTAGGCACTTTATGATCTTCTAAACAAAATCCAACATTATAGTGGGGCGTGGTAGTAGTTCCATCCTTGAATGCTCGAGGATTCCTGGGACAGCGTGGTCGTATGTGTCCTGCTTCCCCACAATTGTGACAAGTCACGGTTGAGGGAGTCTGACTCCCAGAAGAAGGTAGAGACTGGGGTGGAAATTTTCTTAGAGTTGTTGTAAGAAGAGACCTTAGGATAGGCGTTGTGGGCGGATGCCCAGTCATCCGCTAGTTGTATTGCATCTTTCAGCTTGGTAGGCCTCCTTTCCTTGATAAATAGGCGTAGTTCTGGTGATAAGGAGGACAGAAATTGGTCAAAGATGAAAAATTCCCTTAAATAAGCATAAACATTGGCCACAGAGGAAGACTCAACCCTAGAATCAAACATCCTCGATAACTGGGTAATGAACTGATGGTAGTTCTGTCCTACTCTAATCTTGTTTGACCTGAAATCCACCCGGTAGGTATCTGGTGCTTTACTGAAGCCTGTTAACAAGGCTTGCTTCAGTAACTCGTTGACCTCAGTGGTGGATGATGGAAGGGACGTGTAGAGTTCGGCAGCTTTACCAGTAAGGAAGCAACCCAGACGAACGGCAAAGGTATCTCTGGGTAAAACCAGCATCTCTGCCACTCGCTTGAACATAGTTAAGTAGGTGGCAATGTCCTCTTCATCCTTGTATGGTGGTAGGCTAGGTCTGGAAACAGGATCATGTGATGGTAGGACTGAGGGCTTACCTTTAGCTGCAATTTCTGCCAGCTTGATCTCTTTCTCCCTCTCAGCTTGTGCTTGTCTTTCTTCTCTCTCTCTCTCAGCTTGTCTTTCTTCTCTCTCTTTCTCTCAGCTTGTCTTTCTTCTCTCTCTTTCTCAGCTTGTCTTTCTTCTCTCTCTTTCTCAGCTTGTCTCTCTTCTCTCTCAGCTTGTCTTTCTTCCCTTTCGTGTTTCTGTTGTTCTACGATCCACTGGCCAATTTCTTTGTCATGCAGACCGAGGGCTTCACCCTGCTCCTTCAGTTCTTGAAAGGAAGACATGGAAAAGACCAAACAGAGAACACAACACAAAACAAAAAATGGACAACACCTCACGTGCAAAATCTGGCAAAAGCAGGAGTTTGACAGCAATCAAAACACTCTCATAACATTACTCCCGAGCCTCAGGCAGCAATGGCGCGCAGTAGCGACTTACAGATTAAAGCCCACAATCTGTAAAATGATAATAAATAATTGGTAGTTCTTATCCTGGCAAGGTCGCCAATATGTCAGGGCCGAGGTGACTACCAATTAATATTATGATTCTAGAGAGTTGTGGGGAAGAAAAGTCATGGAGTATGATATCCCGAATATATTTACACACAAAATAATAGCAATCAGCAGGCTAATAGCCAAAACAAAACACCAACGACGATCTGCTCGTACACAGTTACCAGAGCAGGGGTATGGCACCCAATAACTCCCTGAACAGCTGCCTGGAGGGTGAGATGCGCGGCAGCAACACTCGGCAACGTAAATAGCACCTCAGGCAGCAAGGAGGGTTGAATGGTGTAGGTACAGTTGAAGGGCACACTGGAAGGGAACCCAAGTCTCCAGAAGTGCCTTCAGAAATGTTGAGAACCAGCAGCAGGTGGTAGGTGTTGTCAGATGAGAGAGCTGAGGCGGTCTGACGACTTCTGGTCCCGCGGCGTGGAGCTTCCCTCGGTTAGACTACCCCCTTACCCCTGGACAAAGGGGTGGGTGTAGTGGCGGGGAAGACAACAAGCAGTTGGAGAGTTGAACCAGCGCCGGCAGACTAGAGTGGTAGTTCAACCACTAAGGAGGGAACGAGGCAGGTGCAGTTCCTCACGCTAAGGAACCTGAGATATTAGAAAACTTAGTTTATTGGTTGGGTGGACTGTATTTACTTGGATCTATGGAAGGCATTCGATAAGGTGTCACACAAATGGTTATTGTGGAAATTAGAAACTATTGGAGGACTAAAGGGAGGCTTCTAAGATGGATGGATGATTTTTTGAAAGATAAAGAAATGAGAACTGTAATAAGAGATAACAAAATCTGCCTGGAAAAGTGTATTGAGTGGAGTCCCACAAGGATCAGTAATGGCACCGGACATGTTTGCAGTGTACAGTCGCCCAAGGAAGTGGTGGCGCCTCTTACGGAGATTTTCGTTCAAAAATTTGATTATGGCAATCCTAACAAATAGAAGGAAATATCTTTATAACTTGTCAGGAATGTCACTATATTCGCGAATTGTTACTGTAAATGAACTAAAAAATAAATTAAAATTGATAATTAAATCTAGTTATTGAGAAACAACCATCTAACCATGATATTTCATTGAGAATTGTCGAAGCATTTTTACATCGATGTTTTCGGTCACAGAGAAATTCAGTCAAAAGAAATTCACTTATATAAGTAAAATTCATACATGCATTAGACTATATATTTCTGATGATCTTAAATATCAAGCAGCATACAACTCAAAAAAATATGTATGAATTGTTTAAACATTCTCCATTAAGAATTATGATGATATAAAATCTACATTTAAGCTCTCGCTTGACAATGACGTCATCGGGCAGAATGTTCCTTAAGATATTGGCAATAGGCTATTTAACGTAATAAAATATGATTATTATTCATAGTCTTCACATAACAGTCGGTAATAAGCAATAATTAGTATATCTTCAAATACCAGTAATATGTTATGATTAATATATCTTTAAATAATGATAATAATAATATTATAATTAATATATCTTTATATAATGATAATAATAATGTTATAATTAATAAATCTTTATATAATGAAAATACTGGTAATAAGTTATAGTTTATATATCTTTATATAATAACAATGGGCTATACTTAATATATCGTCTTTAAATTATTTTATTATAATGTTCAATCGTTGGTGCACGACACCATGCAAGTAATATATCATCGTAACTAAACTTTGGTTAAAATAACGCCTTCAGATACCGTAAAAGCCCTTGTCTCACAGAGTACCTTCGAGCATAATCTTAGCCGGTGCGTCCTGATTTTTAAGAAATCTAGAATTCGGCGTCTATCGTGACAGACTTGCTAGTCCAGTAAAATTAAGTATGACCCCAAACAAATTGCAAGAGTTTGTTTTATGGTTGGAAGTTGTTGTATGGGTATCATGGAACATTCCACCCAAAATCCCTCAAAATTCAAGGACGGGAAATTTCGTAATTAGCATAAATCCAATATGGCCGCCAAACTATTTTTAAATGCTCTGATTTTCTAAAACAATTGATTTTAGGGTCTATAAATGTATTACAGATGTATATCAAGGTGGTACCAAAAAATTTATTAAGCACAACAAAAGCAGCAAGTGACGTAGCTATGTCATAGTAATGATGTCATAGTGTTATGTCATACAAATATGACGTCATTGCTATGAAGTACACCCAATTTCACCATGGCTTTGTCTGTTTGAACACTATTTGTATAATAAAATTAGAACGAAGAACACTGATAACCTACTACTGTTTGCAATGAGTCAAAATCCTCCGTGTCCATCATATCAACTTTAATGTTACTGCACGTGCCTTCTTGACATTCAAGTCCATGTTTTCGGCAGCTACATCGGTTGTTGTCACACTGTCCCTTGCATTGACACCGTATTACCTTCATGAGTGTTTCTGGTGCAGATGACGAGTCCATTGTCTTAGGATTAAACATGCCCTTCTTCACTGTCCATCCCCATTCCTCTGCTTGAAAATCATTTCCTCGTCCCATCCACGTTTGAACTTGGTGGTAAACACGGAATGAATGGTATTTTGCAGAGTCAGATGTTGGGGGTAGGTTACGAACATCAACACTATTTATCCTACTGGCCACTTTGCTTGTGAGCAGCTTCTTTCGCAACAAATCAAGTGTATCTCCCTTCCCACCACCATAAAGGGAGACAAGTATCTTTTTCCCTACATCTTCAACTTCCCCAGCCTCTGCCACTCACGAGAACACCTGTGCAAGATTCAGAAAATCCGTGTCATTCTGTGCCATTTTAAGGGGTACACCTTTCCCGATACCAAAGAGCCAAAGAGGAAGGGCCTGGAAAATCTGTGGACCAGGTTTGTCTTTAAGGAGGCAAATATTCAACACAGGTAACCTTGAGGTCACTTTCTCAGATATGAGATAAAGGCCCTTGGTGTCTGGCTTTATACAAAGGAATACAAAGGAATAACAGGCAACAACAGCCCTGGTGGGCCTTACAAGGTTGCCTGTGTAGCTACTCTACTTCTATATTCTCTACAAGTCTGAGGTAAAGGATAGTAAAGTGGAAGGCTCCTCCCCACCCACTTCTCCCTCCGGCAAACGCCGGCAGGAAAAAAAAGTGGTTAAAGAAACACCTGCGCAGTAGTAGTAATAAAAACTGCGCAGGAAATTTGATAGTATAGTGTGGAAAAGAAAGAAAAAGGCTATATATCACTTAAAATTATATTAACGAAGCGGGTAATAAGTTAGGTTAGGTTTTGTCGTCAAGTACTTATCGAGTTTAGCTTTAAAAGTTTCAATCGTATTACTGTTGACTACCTGTGCTGGGAGAGAGTTCCATACATTAACTATTCTATTGAAGAAAAAGTGTTTAGATTCTTCCGATCTGAAGGCTTTACCGATTATTTTGAATCCATTGTTTCTTGTGATTCTTTCCCGATCAACAATTACGTAATCGCTTATATTGACGTTATCGAAACCACGAATCATTTTGAAAACTTCTATTAGGTCTCCCCGTAATCTACGTTTCTCTAAACTGAACAGATTGAGCTCCTTCAGTCGTTCCTCGTATGGCTTATTGCGCAGTCGCGGAATAATTTTTGTAGCCCGTCTTTGGACTCTCTCCAGCTTTACAATGTCTTTTCTATAGTAAGGTGACCAAAACTGAACGCAATATTCGAGATGCGGACGTACGAGGGAATTGAACAGTGTCAGGACGACTTTATCAGATTTAAACTCGAAGGTTCTGCCAATGAAACCAATTAATTTGTTAGCGGTTTTAACGGCTTCTGAGCAGTGTTTGCCTGGTTTGAGGTCGCTACTAATAGTTACGCCCAGGTCTTTTTCTTCATTAACTTTAAGAAGTTCGGTACCGTTCATTGAATAGTTAGTGCGATTATTGTTACTCCCAATATGCAAAACATTACACTTATTTAAGTTATACGTCATCTGCCACTTCTTTGACCAATTTACTAAGCGATCGAGGTCGGACTGTAGTAGCGCTTTTTCGGCAGTAGTAGTACCTCTTCCAGTTATTTTCGTGTCGTCAGCAAATTTGGATATCTTACAGGTGAGGCCTTCATCGATGTCGTTTACGTAGATTACAAAAAGAACGGGGCCAAGCACTGAACCTTGCGGCACTCCACTTAGAACGTTTCGCCAGTTTGATGCTTTACCGTTCATAACGACGCGTTGTTTTCTCTCGTAGAGCCAATCTTCGAGCCACGAGTGAATTTTACCAGTAATGCCGTGCGAAATTAATTTACTTAGAAGGTGCTTATGGGGAACTTTGTCAAACGCTTTTTGAAAGTCGAACGTTTATTACGGAAGCCATGTTGGGAGTTTTTAATGAGACTGTTCTCTTCCAAGAAGCTTACTAGTTTGTTACGCAATATGGTTTCCATTAATTTACTGACTACTGAGGTGAGGCTGATCGGTCTATAATTACATGGAAGAGACTTGTTTCCCTTCTTTTGAATGGGGGTAACATTTGCAAGTTTCCAGTCTCGAGGTACTTTACCGGAGTTTAGTGATTTATTAAAAATTATCGAGAGGGGTTTACATATTTGATTTTTGGTTTCTTTTAATACACGTGGCGCTATGCGGTCAGGCCCAGGAGTTTTGTTTACTTTAATATTATCAAGTACTTTTATTACGATATCCTCTGTAATCTCGCAATTATTTAAAAGGATGTTATTGTCTGTGACTTGCGACGTCTCTATGAAACCATTTGTGTCTTCACTTGTAAAAACTGAGGCAAAATATTCATTTAATGTTTCGGCCATATCGACCTCGTTGTTAACGTGTTCCCCATTGTCTAGGCGAAGTGGACCGATGTTACTAGTTTGGACTTTTTTACGGCGAACGTAACTGTAGAATTCTTTAGGGTTCGATTTAATTTTACTGACGATAAGCGCTTCACATTTTTTTTTACTTTGTCTAATAAGTTTATTAGTTTCGCGGCGAAGTCTTTGAAATAATATCTTATCACTTTCGAGTTGAGTTCGTTGGTATTTACGGTATGCACGTTTTTTGTTAGACAGGCCTGTTTTTATTCGATTATTCCACCATTTTGGTTTAATATTATTACCTGGACGTCTTTTACAGACTGGAATACACGATTTTACCGCATTGTTTAAGATGTGAGTGAATTTATTCCATGAATCATTTACGTCGGTTTCACATGATAATTGGCTCCAGTCTGTTTCTGAGAGAATATTTTTAAGTCTTTCGTAATTACCTTTACTGTACACGTAAACTAATTCATCACTAAAGTTTTCATCGTAAATCTTGAGATTTATGTCAAATTTAACAATTTTATGATCGCTCGTGCTGAATTCTGGGCCAACAATGACGTTACTTATTAGCGTTTCGTTTGTTGAGAATACAAGGTCTAATATATTATCACCTCTCGTTGGTTCGTTAACTTGTTGACTTAGAGCGCTTTCTAGTAAATTATCGTATAAATTTTGACCAGAGTGGGACGATATTGGATTTCCCCATGAATTTACGGGTAAGTTAAAATCTCCGAATATGACACTTTCGCTTGAATCGCTTATCTCAGTTATCTGGTCGTATAAATCTTTATCGGTGTTAGCGCTTTGGGCTGGAGGTCTATAAACAAGTCCGATAACAATTTTTCTTGAACGAATGGTTAAATTTAAAAATACTGTGTCCACGTTGTTTATTTTTCTCTTGTCGGTTAAAATTGGTCGAAGACTGGCTTTTACGTAGAGAAGAACTCCTCCACCTAACTTATTTTTTCTTTCGCAGCTAAACATCGAGTAACCGGGTAAGTTATATTCAGCTAAAAAGTCTCTGTTTTCCGTATCGAGCCATGTTTCAGTAATGCCTAAAATGTGATATTCGTCCGACGCTGCAAGGGCTTCGAGATCAAGGAATTTATTACGTATACTGCGTGCATTGATCATGCAACAACTTATGACGTTCCGCTTACGACAGAGAGAATCACTTACGACGACACGTCTGCAGGAGGCTGTGTTTCGTTTTTTTGCCTGAAAAGAGAAACTTTATTATTGAGGAGTCGGCCAAAGCGTGCGGAACCGATACCATTCAAGTGTAGTCCGTCTCCCCGGAACAGGCTATCCTTATCGTAGAAGTCGTCCCACATGTTGATGAAGTCGACGCCTTCCTGAGAACAGAGATTTTTTAGACGATTATTCGTGCTGAAGGCTTTGTCATAGAAGGCGGCTGACGCACGGATCCTGGGGAGAATGCCTGAAATGATAATGTTATTAGTTTTTGTCTTGAACGCCTGGATCATTTTCTTGTACTTTTCCATCAGCTCCTCGGAACGGGTGTGCTGAACGTCGTTTGTGCCTGCGTGTAAAAGGAAAAGAGTACTGTCACTTGTGTTCACGGTTGCCTCCTCGCAGGCTGCCGTGATGTCGTCCAGTCATCCACCTGGCATACACAGACGCTTCCGTGTAGCTCGTGCCCTGCCGCAGAACTCTTCCAGCTGTCCTCTCACGATTGAGTCGCCGATGAGTCTCGTCTCGTGAGCCTCCTCTTCTTCTTCTGCTAGAACGGCGAAACTATTGTAAGTAGAGATAGGCAAAAAATATTTATTAGTAGGATTGGCACCATTTCTGACTGGGGTGAAGGGTGCTGTCTCCGAGTTAGACCTGGTGAGAGAGTGTGTGTTAGTGGTGGGGCGCGGTGTTGCAGTAGCGGTGGCGTAAGTCATGACTTCTTCGCGAGCGCATCCTACGTTGGAGGCGACGAAGTCCTGGAGGATTGAAAACTTTTGTGCAAGGTCATCGTGCATCTTGTGTGTCTCGTCGTGGCGCCTATCGGATTCCTCCTGTTTCTGCTGCAAGTTGCACAACATGCAAGTCGAAGAATCTCTGAAAAACTTAGTGGTGTATTTAATATTACAAGACTCGCACAGTATCAGCGTGGAAGGCATGGTGAGGAAGAGGAGGAGGAGGAGGAAGTAGGGGGGGAGGCGGGGGGTTGGGTAGAAGGAGGAGGAAGTAGGGGGGGAGGCGGGGGGTTAGGTAGGAGGAGGAGGAAGTAGAGGGGGAGGCGGGTGGTTGGGTAGGAGGAGGAGGAAGGGGGGAAGGAGAAGGATGACACAGGAGAATGAGTAGGTCAGTATCTTCTCCAATAACATGGGTCACTCCTTTTATTGAATATTCAACTCCTGTTCTGGAATCAAGTAATCAGCATCTCCCTCCGCATGGATGGTTATCACACCACTCGATGTTAACCTACTGCTTAACAAGGTAATGAAATCCTGCTTGTTCTTAGTGTTCGAAAGGAATACGTCCTTCTTTGAATTAAGACGGGTCATAGGGTTGAAGTGTACCCTTGGGCCAGTTAATCTTTTTGATCTACGCAAATGAGTAAAATCTCTGCTTGAAGGATTGGCATATCCATCAAACACTACAACTGGATTGGTTAACCGTTTCAAGTGAGAGACATACTTCCCAACTATTTTTTGGAAACCCTCCCCCCTCTGCAGAAGTGAACCCCCATCAACAATGGAGAATAAAGCATCTTGTGGAAGACGTGAAAGTTCTTCTTTGGTTATCATCTTGGCCAATGCTTCAGTCAGCTGAGGTTTATTGGGCTCATGTAACGTGCCTGATTTGTCGAAGAGGGCAGGGGGATGGGGGAGATGGCTCATATTTAAATACATAAGCAAGGTTTGTGTCTGAGTTTTTGGCAATAATAACCAGTCTCTGAAAGAGCAACTGTGGATCTACAGATACTTTTTCACATGCAGAAATAGACTTTCTGCCCAAGTGTCTTTATCTGATCTCGTCTTCGGAAACTGTATTTTAATGCATCTTGGCCTTCCATCCTTGCTTTGATTTTTTTCCCCACGTCTTCAGCAGCATGTGGATTAGCTGTCTTTGTGCTGCCCATTCCAGTCGCAATATCATAGAGGACTTCTAGGTCTCCAAATGGACTGTGATGTTCAAAGAATTCAAATATTGTGCCAGTGTTCTTTCTATCTCTTTTCTGCCTAGCTTCTGACAGGTCCTTATGTGTGTTTTGCTCTCCAGTGGAGTGGTATGTTCCGGTCAGTTTCTGCATCGTTTGGCTTACTTCCACACAGGCAGGCATCGCCAGTACCCAAAGCGTCCGATTTTCCACATCCATGCCTCTACCATATGTAAGTCCTCCTGAAGTCTTCAATGCCCGCATCAACACTTGTTCAATAACTAAATCAGTTTGCAGTCCAGCCCAGAATCGATCTGTCCTGCGATCTACAAATAGGCCTGCCAAGTAGCTGTTGAATACTTCTGGGTTAGTTTTCTTAAGGGCAAGCATATCCTGAAAGTAAACTGACTTGGTGTAGTGGTTGTGACCAGTGGCAGCAAAGAAGGGTAGCATCTATTGCAGTGTCTTCAAGTATAACATAAAGTTACCAGTAAGCTGTGCTTTCAGGACTATTCGGAGTAGGTCTATCATCTTCATGTAGAGTATCCATAACTTTCCTGTAGGAGTGACCCTCAGTTTCTCTTCTATCTGAATATAGTTGGAGACCTTGGTGATGGTTTAATTATCGTTGATGGTTCTTTCATCTTGAGACTCCAGAAGACGGTCAAAGGTGTTGATGAGATCTTTGAATTCATTGCATATATTATTCTCTTCTTCCTCAATGGGGATGGTTGGCAGATCATAAGCTCTTTGGAAGACTAGGGCATTCAGAGGTGTATCTACTAGAAAATGACCTCGTATTGCTCTAGCATATGCTTTTCCAGAGAGCATGTGATGAACAGCATTTTCAGCATAGACAAGTTCCAACATATCCTCAAGTCCTGTTGCCGTCATCACATGATCGATGCTTCCAAGGTAGCTCATGATTGTGTGAAATCTTCCGAGGTTAAGGACTATCTTCCTCAGATCACTGTTGGCCTTTTCCCTGAACCATGGAACTTCATGAATGTGTATACAGATATAAACTATAATTAAAAACTGGATTTTCTGAATAGAATCAAAACAAAAGTATTAGTTGCCATGCTGTTGTGTTATGCAAGGGAATCACCTGAATATGTATGTCATGTCACATCATGACGTTATAAGTACATCCTTCAGCACTTTGATTGGCTATTTAAATTTTTTGGTTTCACATTGATATACCTCTGTAATACATTTATAAACCCTAAAACCAACTGTTTAGGAGAATCAGAGCATTTAAAAATAATTTGGCGGCCATATTGGATTTATGCTGATTACGTAATTTCCCGTCGTTGGATTTTGAGGGATTTTGGGTGGGATGTTCCTTGATACCTATACAACAACTTCCAACCATAAAACAAACTCTTGCAATTTGTTTGGGGTTTGGGGAAAATTTTCATATTTTTACTGGACTATGCCCGATAGTACGGTGTGCGCCCGAAGATACACTCACACCTCCTCCTCCACCTCTCACGCCCTGATACTCAAGGGTTTGTTCAGGTCACTTGATGGTTATGTGTTCCTACTTGTGTTAGAGAGAGAGAGAGAGAGAGAGAGAGAGAGAGAGAGAGAGAGAGAGAGAGAGAGAGAGAGAGAGAGAGATTGATTGATTAATATTTTATTGGCCCATTAACATACATTAGATTAATTTTTTTAATAATAATAAAGTGAAGCCACAGGTCCATTGAGCAAAAGCTCTCCTATGGACCTAATGCAAATATACAATAATGTTACGAGCATACCCGTTATGTAGGCCTACCGCGGCTGTACAACAAAACAAATATGAGGAAAATTTGCATCCTTAACAATGAATACTAATACACACAAATATATAATATAATATACACAAAGTAAAAATTGTAGTAATGATATTTACAATCAGGTACTTGAACAAAGTTATTGATAAGATTGTAGTCCACAGAAATATCATCATTATCAAGATCAAATGGGTTGTATGTCATGTTATTTGTAACACTTAAGGGATATCTATGGTCATCTTTACTCAATAAATTAATGAAAGCTGAATCATTTAAATGGTGATATGGAAGAAAACTTAAGTCAGTAGCCATAAAACAAGTAACAAGTGATTAGAGCTGACAAATACCTTGGTACTGTTAATGTTTCTAACTACGCGTTGACATTTTCCTCGTCTGTAACTCGCGTGGGTTCATACTGACACCAATGCCAGTAGTAACACTAGCACCAGTTGTAGCACCAGCACCAGCAGCACCAGTTAGTGGTAGCGCACCAGCATCACTGAAACCAGCAGCACTAAGCGCGGCACAACCAGTAATGCCAGCAGTAGCACCAGTATCGCCAGCACCAGCAGCTGCAGCGGCAGCACGAACATCGCTAGCACAGGCAGCACTAATAGCACCAGCGGCAGCACCATCTGCCCCAGCACCAGTAGCACCAGCATCAGTGGTACCAGCACCAGCAGTTACAATGCCAGTAGCAGCAGCAAATACGAGCCCTCTCCCAGCACCGCCGACACTACCACCAGGAACATAGCCGTGCGCGCGCGCGCGAGAGAGAGAGAGAGAGAGAGAGAGAGAGAGAGAGAGAGAGAGAGAGAGAGAGAGAGAGAGAGAGAGAGAGAGATGCCGATCGCGGGAAAAATTGGTGACTCCAAATGTTGTAACCTTATCCAATATCACCATCCTACCAGAAATCATTAAGGAAAACTGAGCCTACCATCGTCATTGTTATACATTGACGCATATCATGAGCATAAATTGATTGCAGTGTGAATGTGCCTATAATACGAAAATCTAAGGAAAAGAAGATAGTGCATACATAATTTTTCTAATTAAACTAATTAGACTCGCTGTAACTACTTTAGATTTACATCCCTTGTATTTTCAATCACTGATTCGAGTTTTGCAAACTTTGCTGATTCCTACGGTATATAACAAATAGTGATAGAAAAAAAATTAGTTGTTAAAATTGCCCGATAAGGTAGATAGATAGTTTGTGTGTGTGTATGTATGTGTGCGTGTGTATGTCTGTTGTGCGGTGTGTGTGTGTGTGTGTGTGTGTGTGTGTGTGTGTGTGTGTGTGTTCGCGCGCGTGTGATTCAGTGACCTTGAATATTTTTCTTTTCTCTCTATCTCTCTCTCTCTCTCTCTCTCTCTCTCTTTCTCTCTCTCTCTCTCTCTCTCTCTCTCTCTCTCTCTCTCTCTCCTCTCTCTCTCTCTCTCTCTCCTCTCTCTCTCTCTCTCTCTCTCTCTCTCTCTCTCTCTCTCTCTCTCTCTCTCTCTCTCTCTCTCTCTCTCTCTCTCTCTCTCTCTCTCTCTCTCTCTCTCTCTCTCTCTCTCTCTCTTTCTTTTGTGTGTGGTATCAGGCCCCTAGGTGATTCTCCGATGTACGGAGAGAAAGAGAGTGAGAGGATTAACAGGAGTTTGCCCTTTCATACCCCCAGCTCCCATATACTGATTACCAAAATGAATCCAAACTAACAACGCTCCACCCATCATTCCAGCAACCAATCTCAAGTATGAGGGGGGCAGGAAAGATGGGGCATCCTCCGCCAAAAAACTTTGTATAGAGTATAGTGGGCCTATATTATTTATTAGGTTTTTTTGTTTCGTATGTAACTAATAAACAATTTGGGATTTTGCTTTGCTTCGTGAGATATCCTTACTTAAACCTGCCGCTTTTTTTTCCCTTATCTCATTTTCACACGTTCTTTTAAGATCAACGTAACTGTTGAAATCTGAGCTTGACTGTGATAATTTGAATTTTTTGTAAGCCTTTCTCTTTTCTGCTATAATTTTTTGTAAGCTGTCAGTCACCATAATGATTGATATATATTAATTCTTCGTGGTTAATGTAGAATGTTTTCGTTAACTATCGATTTGAGATTTGCTGTGGACGTCTTATAAATTACGTCTAAAAATATTATCTAAGCACTGATTCAAGTTTACTGATTCTAATTCCCTTCTTATGTTCGCAAAATTTGCTTTCGTATAGTTAGGTACCAAAAGCATATTTTCTTTCGTTATAATTTGAAGGTTTAATTCGATTCTAACTATGTTGTCCCCGCCTTGGGGAGTCACCTTGATGTGGTGGCGGGGCTTGAAGCGTGGTTGGCGGCGCCCCGTCCTGCGGGGCCCTGTCCGCCTCTGTAGGGTTGGTGTCCGTCGGCATCGTGGACCAAGCACTCCCCCTTCATCACTGGTAGAGGGGGCCTACCGGTGATGTTGTCCGTCTACATCTAGGGCAGGACTAAGCCTCCCAGCGTGTTTGCCGTGCGTGGCGTCCCGTATACGAGGGAGCGTCGTATGGTACGACGCTCCCTCATCTGGGATTTGAGTCCACCGCGGGGCAGGAGGTAGTTCCCTGCGGTGGACAACACACTCCTTTGGTAGGGAAGTTGGGGTAAGACGGGTGGTCCAGTGTGGCTCCGCTGGATCAATCGGCTGGTCATGCGTTGGCTAGGGTCAAGCGGCTGCTGTCTGGTGGGCACCTCAACGGTCCCGCAGCTGCCACCTCACACCAGGCAGTGGCTGCGTATACTTCCCCCACTATCCCTAGGGCTGTTGGGAGCCGTCGTGCCTCAACATACATCCCTCCCTTGTTTGGCTCCGTGGTGGATGGGGGGCTGGGGAAGCGAATGTTGTTTTGTCTTTTTATGGAGTTCTCACCACCACTCTCGCGACCACGCTCTCTCCCCGACGTCCGCTCGTCCGTCCCCGGCTTCTTCTCGATCTTCCATTATTGTCACCCTTGAGCCTTTCCGGGCCACGGGTCACTTGTCCCCTCCGCTTCGAATTCTGCAGATTCAAACCGATAAATGTTCAATTACAAACCTAGGAAACAAAGACGCGTTAACGCACAGAAGGGCTTTTCAGGCCCTCTCATTCAGACTACCAGGTACTTTCGAACCGGCATATTATGAACAGTTCCTTGTTATCAAGTCTCTTAATTGGTTATGGACCTCGACATATTTCGCGTACATCGAGCACTCATTAAAGTTTGCGGACGCGAGCCTAAGGTCTCCTCCCAAAGGGACGGTAGTCTCCTGGGGAAGGTATCGTCGCTGGAAGAGAGTGCTCGCCTTAGAGCGATCTCTTCTGTCCTTGGAATGGAGGTAGCGTGTACTCCACACGCTACCCTCAACCAATGTAAGGGAGTCATCTTTTCTCGTGACGTCATGCGCTACTCAAAAGAAAAGCTTCTACACGAACTAAGTGATCAGAGTGTTGTAGGAGTTGGTCGTCTACAAAAGAAAGTTGATGGAGTTCTTGTTCCCACCCCTACGCTCTTTCTCACTTTTGACAGACTCAAACTACCTGAAGTTGTCAAACTGACGTGGCTCCACCTCCCAGTAAAATCATGCATACCGTTCCCTAAGCGATGCTTTCACTGTCAGGCATTCGGGCATGTCAGTCGTTTCTGCCGTAGGTTGCAAGATGGCCTCCCAGCGGTGTGCCCGTCGTGTGGTACGACGGATCACGATGGCACGACCTGCCCTGGTCCTATCTCCTATTTTAACTGCCGCGAACCTCACCCAGCTTCCTCAAAAGACTGCGACCGCTACATATTTGAGAGGGAAGTACTCTCCATCACGACCACGGAGAAAATTGATTTTGCCGAGGCAAAGCGTAGAGTTCTTACTACGCATATACGTCCAGGAGTGACTTATGCAACTATGCTTTCCTCTCTTCCTAATAGACGTCAACTCCGCAAAACGACTGCTACAGTGCACCAAGTGGCTAAGCCACAATCTGATTCCACTACAAATGCTGTTGCTCCTGCTGCTCTGCCCTCTACCTCTATGGAGGTGTCAGAGGAACTCACTCAGGCCCCTACTGCTACGCCATCACTACATAAGCGTAGCAGAAGTGAAGAATCCCTCGAGAAGGTGCCCCTTTCTAAGGCATGATCCTCTATACCATCGGATGGGCCTCGAAGGCCCCCACCTGTGTCGGCTCCGGCCGTCACTTCTACCCCAGTGTCGGCTTCGGCCGTCACTCGTACCTCGGTGTCAGCTCTGGCCGTCACTACCTTCCCGGTGTCAGCTCCGGCCGTCATTCCTTTCCTGGGCTAGGAAAGACTGCAAGGCGATTGTCCACTGCCTCCACTGCTCTAGCCGCTGCCACTAGGCAGGGCAAGAGCAAGAAGGATACTGGTGTTGGGAGGGCCTCCTCTAGGGGCCTCCCTACGCACCGTTATTTTTAATATTTTTAATATTTTACAGTGGAACCTTCGTGGGTTGAGAGGGAATTGGGTGGAACTCAGTCTACTCCTGCGGGGACACCAGCCGGTCTGTGTCTGTCTGCAGGAGACTATGATTGGTTCGTCCTCCCATCCTCCACCCAGGGGTTACTCTGGTTTTTACTCTCCTCATGATCGCGCGCAAGGCCATCATGGTGGAACAGCAATTTTTTTTAGATAACTCACGAGGCATTGCTTTTCCCTCTGCATTTCCCCTGCAGCTGGTGGCTGTCCAGCTAACCCTCAGGAGAACTTACACTGTCTGCTCTTTATACCTCCCTCCCAATCCTCCAGTAGACAGAGAAGACTTCGTTTCCCTAGTTCAACAATTGCCTTCCCCGTTTATTATTTTAGGAGATTTTAATGGTCGCCACACCCTGTGGGGAGATACACTTGTCAACCCCAGGGGTGCAATGATTGCCCTCGTCGTTGAAGCCTTAGATCTAGGTATTTTTAATACTGGTGACCATACACACTACCATATCCAGACAGACACCACATCGGCCCTAGATTTATCATTGTGTTCTCCTGAAGCCCTACTTGAATTCACATGAAGCGTCACAGGAGATCATTGTGGGAGAGACCACTACCCTATACTCCTGTCTTCTTCCGACGTTCTCCCCTTACCCCGTGCCCCCCGCTGGCGGCTGGACCACGCTGACTGGGGACTTTTTAAACACCTTGCCATAGTTGACTGCGAAGTTGATGAGTTCCTAGACATAGACAGCGCTGTCGAGTATTTTTCATCTATACTCCAGCGAGCTGGTGAGCTTTCCATCCCTCAGACCACAGGGTTTACCAAGCGCCGACCGGTCCCCTGGTGGTCTGATGAGTGTAGACAGGCAGTGACAGAGCGACGTCGAGCTTTTGGTAGGTACCGTCAACACAAAACTGAATTTTTCCGGGGACAATACAGATTTGCTAGAGCTAAGGCTTGTCGAGTCCTCAAGGATGCTCGCCGTAAGTCCCTTGCAACTTTCGTCTCCGCATTGAACGTGCAGCCACCTATGTCGCAGGTATTCAAGCGCATGCGGAAGATAGCGGGAAAGTTCTCTCCAGGCCCGCCTCCGGTCCTCAATGTCAACGGGGATAAGGTATCTGACGGCTAGGTGGTAGCCAACACACTCGCTGAGACCTTTTCTTTCGTGTCCAGCCGGGCCTCGAGATATCTAGCAGTGCGTCGCCAGTTTGAGGCAGACGAGGCTCGCCAACTAGACTTTTCATCCGGTGGGGGTGAGAGCTACAATGTCTCTTACTCTCTACCGGAACTGCGTTCAGCTTTATCTTTATGTAAGGACTCTTCCCCAGATAACATTACCTACTCTATGATCCGTCAAATAGATTCTGGACCACTGTCCTTCCTCCTAGGATTATTTAATAGGATGTGGAGTGACGGATATGTACCCCTTCCTGGAAGTCTGCTATAGTCATCCCAATCTCCAAGCCTGGAAAGGACGCCTCCCTCCCCTTTAACTATCGACCCATTGCTCTTACTGTTTGCATGATAAAAGTATTTGAGAAGATGGTTAACACTCGTCTAGTCTGGTTCCTGGAGAGGGGTGGCCATCTTTCGCCTGTACAGTGTGGTTTTCGTCGATCTCGCTCTACTTTAGACGCTCTTCTGCGATTAGAAGCCACTATCTGCCAAGCTTTTGCTTGCAGGCAGCGGGTTGTGAGCGTCTTTTTCAACCTTGAGAAGGCATACGACACCACCTGGAGGTATGGCATTCTACGAGCTCTCCATACGGTTGGACTCAGGGATCACCTCCCTCTGTTCCTCCGGTCTTTTTTACAGGACCGTACTTTTAGGGTGAGAGTGGGCACTGCTTTTTCTAGCTCTTTTGAGCAAGAAGAAGGGGTGCCCCAAGATAGTTTCCTGAGTGTCACTCTATTCAGCGTTGCCATCAATAGCATCACCGAGTGCGTCCACCGGGACTTTCGATGCACGCTATACGCTGATGACTTTTCCCTCTCCTACGCTTCGTCTCGTCTCGATGTGGCCGAGCGGCACATCCAGTTGGCCGGGTCACCCGTTGCACCGATAGTCATGGTTTAAAATTTTCCCCCACAAAGGCAGTTGCTATGCTTTTCTCTCGAAGCAGAGGTGAGTTTAGGGATCCAGACTTATACCTCTATGGCAGGAGACTTCCAGTCGTCGAAACGACTCGTTTCTTGTGCCTAATACTTGACAGACGCCTTACTTGGTTGCCACACCTGCGAGACCTGAAAGCTGTTTGCCAGCGGCGGATGTCCCTGCTCCGTTTTCTTTCCCATGTTTCTTGGGGAGCTGACCGCACCATTCTCCTCCGTTTATATCACTCTTTCATTCTGTCGAAGTTAGATTACGGTTCGTAAGTCTACGTTTCAGCCAAATCCCCTCGCCTTCGTACCCTCGAGTCTGTACATCACGGTGGAATCAGACTGGTGACGAGGGCCTTTCGGTCTTGCCCAATCCCCAGTCTACTCGTGGATGCATGAGTGTTACTGTGAGGAATTGCACCTGCCTCGTCTTCCCCTAATTAGTTGTTGAACTACCACTCTCGTCTGCCGGCGCTTGTTCACCGGCTTCCCCGCCACTACTCCACCCCCTTGTCCAGGGGTAGGGGGGTAGTCTAACCGAGCCAAGCTCCACGCCACCGGCTTGGAGAAGGACAGAACGCCTCAGCTCTCACACCTGACAACACCTCACCACCTGCTGCTGGTTCTCAACATTCCGAAGGCATTTCTGGAGACTTGGGCTCCCTTCCAGTGTGCCCTTCAACTGTACCTACACCATTCGACCCTCCCTGCTGTCTGAGGAGCAATCTACTTTGCCGAGTGTTGCTGTCACGCATCTCACCCTCAAAACAGCTGTACAGGGAGTTATTTGGGTGTCATACCCCTGCTCTGGTAATTGTTTACGAGCAGTTCGTCGTTGGTGATTTATTTTGGCTTCTAGCCTATTGTTTGCTATTTGTGTGTGGGTAAATATATTCGGGGTATCATACTCCATGATTTTTCTTCCCCACAACTCTATAAAAAGATAATATTAATTGGTAGTCACCTTGGCCCTGACATATTGGCGACCTCGCCAGGATAAGAACTACCAATTATTTATTATCATTTTACAGATTGTGGGTTGTTATCTGTAAGTCGCTGTTGCGCGCCATTGCTGCCTGAGGCCCGGGAGTAATGTTATGAGTGTTTTGATTGCCGTCAAACTCTTGCTTTTGCCAGATTTTTGCACGTGAGGTGTTGTCCAATTTTTTGTTTTTGTATTGTGTTCTCTGTGTGGTCTTCTCCATGTCCTCCTTTCAAGAACCGAAGGAGCCGGGTGAAACCCTCGGTCTGCAGGGCAAGGAAATTGGCCAGTGGATCCTTGAACAACAGAAAAACGAAAGGGAAGAAAGACAAGCTGAGAGAGAAGAAAGACAAAGACAAGCTACGAAGGAACGAGAAGAAAAAGAAGCTGAAAGAGAAGAAAAACAAGCGGAAAGAGAAAGAGAAGAAAGACAAGCTGAGAGAGAAAGAGAAGAAAGACAAGCTGAGAGAGAAAGAGAAAGAGAAGAAAGACAAGCTGAGAGAGAAAGAGAAAGAGAAGAAAGACAAGCTGAGAGGGAGAAAGAGATCAAGCTGGCAGAAATTGCAGCTAAAGGTAAGCCCTCAGTCCTACCATCACATGATCCTGTTTCCAGACCTAGTCTACCACCATACAAGGATGAAGAGGACATTGCCACCTATCTAACTAGGTTTGAGCGTGTGGCCGAGATGCTGGTTTTACCCAGAGATACCTTTGCCGTTCGTCTGGGTTGCCTCCTTACTGGTAAAGCTGCCAAACTCTAAACGTCCCTTCCGTCATCCACCACTGAGGATTACGAGTTATTTTACATTAAAAGGGCAATAGCTAAGGGAAAACAAATAAGTAAAAAAAAAAATCCCGCTTGTCGCCAGACCCTGTAAAGTGGACAGTAGGAGAATAGAATGAAGGGGTGGAGATCCAGTTAACATTAGAGGTGTCTTGACACTCCTCTCTTGAAAGAGTTCAAGTCATAGGCAGGTGGAAAAACAGACAAAGGAAGAGAGTTCAAGAGTTTACCAGTGTAAGGGATGAAAGAGTGAAGGTACTGGTTAACTCTTGCATTAGGAAGATGGACAGAATAAGGATGAGAAGAAGTAGAAAGTCTTGTGCAGCGAGGCCGCGGGAGGGGGGGAGGCATGCAGTTAGCAAGTTCAGAAGAGCAGTCAGCATGAAAATAGCGGTAAAAGATAGATAAAGATGCAAATTGCGGCGGTGACTTAAAGAATCAAGAAAGTCAGTTAGGAGTTACTGAAGCAAGCCTTGTTAACAGCCTTCAGTAAAATTCCAGATGGCTACCGGGTGGATTTCAGGTCAAACAAGATTAGAGTAGGACAGAACTACCATCAGTTTGTTACCCAGTTATCGAGGGTTTGTTTGATTCTTGGGTTGAGTCTTCCTATGTGGCCAATGTTTATGCTGATTTAAGAGAGTTTATCATCTTTGACCAATTTTTGTCCTCCTTATCAGCAGAAATACGCCTATTCATCAAGGAAAGAAGGCCTACCAAGCTGAAGGAAGCAATACAACTAGCGGATGACTGGGCATCCGCCCACAACGCCTATCCTAAGGTCTCTTCCAACAACAACGCTAAGAAAATCTCCCCTCGACTTGCTACTCCACTCCAGCCTCTACCTTCTCCTGGGAGTCAGACTCCCTCAACCGTGACTTGTCACAATTGTGGGGAAGCAGGACATATACGACCACGCTGTCCCTGGAATCCTCGAGCATTCAAGGATGGAACTACTACCACGCTCCCCTATAAGGTTGGATTTTGTTTAGAGGACCATAAAGTGCCTAACTTCTCAGTTACGGGGACTATTAATGGGTCATGGTCTTCCTCTATAATTAGGGATACTGGATTCTCTGGAGTTGTAATTTCTGAGGAAGCCTTGCCAGACATTGACCCATCACTCTGCCCCAAAGTACAAGTTGCTGACTATTTGGGACGCATCGACGAATTTCCTGTCGTTAAGTGTTACTTACGGTGTCCATTTTACACTGGTTGGACATATGCTGTAAGGGCCCCAATTAAATTTGCTAGTGCTCTAGTTGGGAATATTCCCGGAGTACAAGATCCTGATAGTCCTGATTCTCAACTCAGTAATGACAACCATCTCCTCCATAGTGACCATGACCAAGCCACCACTGACTTTTCTTCCCTACAAGATCCTCTGTTGCCTCCTGATGACTCGCTTTCGCCCGGAACTTCCCTCTCCTCTCAAGAAAAGGACAACCGCCCTTCTGGATGTCAGCATCTACCACCAGTTGAGTCCTCAACTACTCAAGTGTGTGCTGTGGAGACCAGAGCCGGTCGATCTAAACGGGTCCACCCTCTAGTTCTGCCTAAGCTCCATCCTTTGACTGTAACCCCTGATGAGTTTCGTCAACTTCAGGAATCCTGTCCTTCTTTGACGGGTTTACAGCCAAAGGCTACCACTCATGAAGTTGAGAAAGCACGGGATGGTGCCACATACCAGTTCATACATGAGGAAGGCCTCCTGTACCGAAAATGTCTCTCATCGGATCACCTTCAAAAGGTAAATGGTTTATCCCTGGTTGTTCCCAGCGATTGCCGTCCCGTCATCCTACGTGTTGCTCACGAAGGTGCTTTGGCTGGACATTTCTCCCACCGGAAGACCCAGATGAAGGTCTTGCAAGACTTTTATTGGCCAGGGATGTGTGCAGACATCCGGGATTACTGCCGTTCCTGCGACAAGTGTCAACGTATGTCGGCTAAGGGTAGGGTACGTCCAGTACCTCTTCAACCATTACCTGTCGTAACTGAACCCTTCTCCAGAGTTGCCATTGACTTGGTAGGTCCCTTGTCTCCACCATCTTCTGAAGGACACTGTTACATCGTCACTCTAATTGATTTCTCCACTGGGTTTCCAGAAGCCATGCCTCTTAAAGATATTGACACCATATCTGTATCTGAAGCTCTGCTAACCATCTTCGCCAGAGTGGGAATCCCCACGGAAATACTTTCCGACCGTGGGACTCAATTTACTTCCCAGCTTATGGTAGAGCTAAACAAACTACTTGGAGTAAAACCCATCTTCACCACGCCTTTCCACCCCAGCGGAAACGGGCGAGTTGAGCAGCTGCACGGTACCCTGAAGTCTGCCCTTCGGAAGCTGTGCTCTGATAAGCCCAAGGAGTGGCATCGATATTTAATCCCTACTTTGTTTGCCCTCAGAGAGATCCCTAACGACCGGACTGGATTCTCTCCATTTGAACTCCTCTATGGCAGGTCAGTGCGGGATCCCCTCTCGGTGCTCCGTGACCTTTGGAAAAACCGTAGGATCCCAGAAGATGAGAGATCAACCTTCCGTTACGTCATCGAGCTACGGGAGAAACTGACCGAATGCGCCCAGCTTGCTGCCAAACACGCGGATGTGAGTATCGCCCGGTATAAGTCTTACTTTGACGTAAGATCTCAAGACCGTCAATTCCAGCCAGGCGATGAGGTATTATTACTACTGCCTAGTGACTCCAGCAAGTTGTTGGTTGCTTGGAGTCGTCCTCACAAAGTTTTGGAAAAACGGGGTAAGGTGGACTACTTGATCGAGATGCCAAGAGGACCTAAACTTTACCACGCCAATATCCTCAAGAAGTACCACCGGTAGGCCCAAGTTAACCAGCTACAAGTCCTCGACGAGATTTCACCTTTAAGCGAGCCCGAGGAAAAGGGTAAGTCATCCTATTTTAGTGAGGGTATTTATGATTTACCTGAGCTTGCTTTAACACCTGATGGTCCAACTAATGCTGAAGAACCTGTCATTAGTCCTGCTCTCACTTGGAACCAGTCTGCTCAGGTTGAAGACCTGTTTCTCACATACCAGTCTACTTTTTCGGATCAACCTGGCTGCACCAAGACTGTCGAGCACGACATCACCCTCACTACAACGGAGAGAATACAAGCGAAGATCTACCCGGTGCCAATCCATCTCCAGCACTACTACCAGGAAGAGGTTGAGCAACTATTGAGTCAAGGAATCATCCAACCCTCAACCTCTCCACACTGCTCTCCGGTTATCATGGTCAGGAAGTCCGACGGTACGTATCGGATGGCCATTGATTACAGGTTACTCAACTCAGTTACTATTTTCCATGCTGAACCCTCCTGCAGTATTGAGACAGAACTGCATAAGTTCGTTGGTGCTGAGTTCTTCTCAGAGCTAGATTTGAGTAAGGCATATTACCAGGTTCCACTTTCTGCCAAAGCTCGACGCTTCACTGCGTTTCCAACTCACAAGGGCCTGATGGAATTTACTCGGATGCCTTTTGGTCTTGTTACGGCCTGTGCCACTTATATTCGCTTAATGAGGATTGTGCTTGCTGGCTTGGCCAATGTTTCTTTTTATTTTGATAATATTTTTGTGTATTCATCTGATTGGCCCACTCACATCTCTGCCCTCAAGTCTGTTTTAGATAGACTACATCAAAACGGTCTGACTGTCAAACTTAAAAAGTGGCGGTTTGGAGCAGAGTCCATCAACTATCTGGGATTTGTTTTGTCCCGCGACCATCTTCAACCACTAGTTGGCAAGTTGACTGCCATCACCTCCATAACTCCTCCTACCACCAAGAAGTTACTTCGGAGTTTCCTAGGTTTGATATCATTTTATAAAGCTTTCATTCCTCAGGCCTCTGAGCTTACCGGCCCCCTCTCTGACTTGTTGAAGAAGCCGGTACGGGATCCCCTCCAGTGGACTGAAGATCTGCTTGAACGGTTCAAGCTGCTGAAGCAAGCCTTGACTTCGGGACCTATTCTGCGTCTTTCGGACCCCAGCCAGACCTTCGTCCTACGTACCGATGCTTCAAACTATGGATTAGGTGCTGTACTCCTACAGTACCATGATGATCGTCCACATCCCATCTCTTACGCCAGCCGGAAACTACTTGATTGGGAACGACGATACTCTACCATCGAGAGGGAATTCCTGGCCATCGTATTCGGCATTCATAGGTTTGTCTTCTATTTTCGAGGTAAGGAATTTATCCTTGAAGTAGACCACAAGCCTCTAATATACCTTCAGAAATTCAAAGGTAAAAATGATAGAGTACTACGATGGGCTTTAGGTCTTCAACCCTATAAATTTAGGGTTGTTCATGTTGCCGGGACAGACAACATTGGAGCCGACCTTCTCAGCCGGCAATAGCTTTTCTTTATTTTGTTTTCCTGCACCCCAGTCTTTTACAAATTTTGTTTCCTGCACTCAAGTATTATAAGTTTGTTTGTCTCCTGGTCAGCTGCAGTTCTTCGATATCAGCTGTGCAGCAGATGTTTTAGTGGGGGCATGTGTGAGGAACTGCACCTGCCTCGTCTTCCCCTAATTAGTGGTTGAACTACCACTCTCGTCTGCCGGCGCTTGTTCACCGGCACGTTTGTAGTTCAGATGCCAAAGTCTCTATGGTGATTCCACTTACAGTGCTGTGATGGACATTTCACGGGACGCCATTTTCACTCAGCACCCGCACTTCCCACAGCCTTTTGGCTTTCAGGCTCGTGGCGTCCTTGAAGAGTTGTTCTTTCCTCGCCCTGCCATAGCTGTCCCACGATTATTGCATGTCCTGCCGTGGAAGCTGCTAGCAGTATCGTATTGCCGTTACATGCCGGCTAACAAGAGTGCTATGTCAGAGCATGCTGCGAGGACTTTGTTCATCGATCATGCCTCCGTACATGAGGGTTGCACGCCCATTTTTACTGACGGCTCCAAATCTGATGCAGGCGTCGGATTTGGAGCTGTCTTCCCTGATTTTACCCGGTGCGGCAGTCTACCTCCCTTTACATCAATTTTTACCCACGAGCTGTGGGCCATTTTAGTAGCGATAAGATTAATTTTTATCTTGGATGTTAGGGGTTTTGTTATTTTTACTGACTCCAGAGCACTTTTGTCAGCCCATGAAGATTTTAATAATGCACACCCAATAGTCTCAGACATTTTTAACTGGCTCGTACTGGCAGCCCGTCGTGGGCACAGAATTTCTTTTTGTTGGGTACCAGCCCATGTGTCTGTGAAAGGGAACGAGGAGGCAGATGAGCTAGCTAAGACCGGCGCTTCTCGTCAAGTCACACAGAGACCTGTTTCCCACAATTCGATCTGCTGTTAATGTAGTATGGCAAGAGAGATGGAATGCCAATAAAGCCACCTCCAAGATGGGTGCAATTACCGCAAGGGCTGTGAGCTCCTGGTCTTATGCACACGTCCAGAGCCGCTGCCGTAAGACGGCATTGGCCCGTCTACGGACGGGCCATACCCGCCTCACCCACGGTTTCCTCATGTCCCGGGGAGTTGATCCCTACTGTGATGACTGCTTAGTTCCCCTGACTGTGCGGCACTTGCTGGTCGAGTGCCCCAGCCTGAGGGAATTGCAAAAGCAGTACCTTGCCCAGAGATGGGAGTTTCTCTCTCTCTCTCTCTCTCTCTCTCTCTCTCTCTCTCTCTCTCTCTCTCTCTCTCTCTCTCTCTCTCTCTCTCTCTCTCTCTCTCTCTCTCTCTCTACCACTGGGGGAGGAGGCGCTCTCCCCCGGGCATGAAGTGTTAAAATTCCTACACCTACCTCCTGTAGATTTATTTTTCTTTTTATATAGCTTTTATATAGCTTATATTTTTTAGTGCTTTTATTACGATGCCAAATGACCTGGATGTTGCGACACCATGATCTATTGTCACCAATCAATCAATCAATCAATCTAACGATGTTATGATCATTGTTCCCCAAAGGTTTGCCTACTTCACAAGTGTGAATATTATCCCTGTCATTCGTGCATATTAGATCTAAGATATTATTTCCTCCAATAGGTGTCTGAACTATTTGATATAGAAAAGCCTCCTCTATTTGTTCTAATAATCTTGTTCCTTCTCGATCGGCCGTTAAAGTTGACCAGTTTAGTAAGGGGTTGTTAAAATCTCCCCAAATTACTGCATTTTTATCTTTAATGACAGACTTAATTTCATCATAAAGGATTTTATAATTTTCTTCGCTTTATTTCGGAGGTGTGTATACTATGCCTAGGATATATTTCTTGTTTTTCCGTAATTTCAACATAGTGTCATATGCGTCCATGTTTATTCTATTGATCTTAACGACCTTCATATAATTTTTTGCATATAATAAAACTACTCCATTTTTATGTGTACGGCACTTCTCGAATACATTATAACCATTTAATGACACTTACGCAATTTGATGTTTGTCGCGTGTATTTATCCACGATTCAGTTAACACAATAATGTCTGGGTTTTTGGCGTTCGCATGTATCATCAACTGATTTAGTTTCGGAATAATACTCCTTACGTTAGCGTAAAAAGATGCTTATTTTCTCAAGCGCCTTAGGACTATACTTAGTGTTTATTCGAGCCCATTAAAAATTTACCGCATCAAACCTCACAACCTCTTGATTGCCTATCTCCGTACCTCTGTCAACAGACAAAGGTCTAAACTCTACCTGGCCATCTGTCTGAGTACCTATTGTACTAACCTCGTTTTGCTCGCCTATAACTACCCCCCGACTTGTTTGGACAGGCTGAGCCCCCTTTTTTAGTAATTTCGCCATATTTCTTTTTTAAATCGTATTTCACACCTTCGTCCAAAACTCTACCTAATCTTACTTTTCCTTCTCTATTTAGATGAAGGTCATCCCCACTAAACAAGCTCCTATCGTTGCTAAAATGATCCCCCACATCAATCTACATCACATCTTATCTACTACATAATTTTTCCAGACGTGTGTTTATTCCTAACATTCTACTAAGGACGAGTAGACCAACATCATATCTGGGGATCAAACCGCAGACCACTGACCGCCTGCGGCTATACTTAATTTTTTTTATCATGACCTTATATTTCCCGTACATCTCGGACCTGCCCTTTACTACGTTGTTTGTGTCAACTTGATAAACAAAACCGGTCTCTTCGGAGAAATTAGCGACTAATTCCTTAATTTTATCGGTTATATTTTCAACTCTTTTTCCCGAATAACAAAAGTTTTTCCTCCTTGGTCCTTTCATAGAAAACTCCTCGTCATGATGTCTTACTAAACTATCGCCAACAAGTATGACGCCAGGCTCATCACGAACCTCGTCTTCCAATACCTGGAACCTATTCCGCATAACAAAACTACTATAACTAGCACTTGTCTCAACCTTACTTCCTCTTTTGACACGTTGGAAGTAATTTTTCTCAAGGTTTGTAATCCTATCTTCCAGTGTTCCAGTGATTTTTTACTATATGATTAATTATAACTACTGATTCATTATTCACTGGTTTCTCATCTATCTCTCCTACATCCTTTTTCTAAATCAATGTTTTTAACTACGGATTCTAATTTTGCTATTCTCGTATCCATAACTTCTAATTTATCGTTTATCTTGTTTATTACCTCACAAAATTGGCAGCAAACATATTCCTCATTTTCTTGGATAAGGAAATTCTTAATAAATTATCTTTACAAGTTAAACATTCATAACGAGTAGCTGGCGCCATAATTAATCCTTTAAAACTGCCTCGTAAAATTTTATAACAAGTCCAGCAATACGACTAATTTAGAAAACTAGTTCAGAACTAATAACTAACTGTAATTTATAATGTAACTATTGAGTAGTAATACACTATTGATTCTTCAACTACTGAACCATATACTAACAATCACTAATTTTATCTAATCTATATAATCAATTATAGTTTAATTCACAAACTAATGTTCACTAGAAATGTAATTAACTATACATTCCGTACTTAACTGTATGTTCACAATATACTAACTGTATGTTAAATAAACTTAGCTTGGCGTTTTATGAAAACAGCTGGTGGGACAAGCGAGTGTGAAGTGACAAGCGAGAGAGAGAGAGAGAGAGAGAGAGAGAGAGAGAGAGAGAGAGAGAGAGAGAGAGAGAGAGAGAGAGAGAGAGAGAGAGAGAGAGAGAGAGAGAGAGAGAGAGAGAGAGAGAGAGAGAGAGAGAGATTTGATTTGATTAATTTATTACACCCGGTGTCAAACATTACAAATTATTTAATAACAATGTCAATGTGTATCAACTGGTATATATATATATATATATATATATATATATATATATATATATATATATATATATATATATATATATATACACACACACTCACACACACACACACATACACAGAACAACAACAACAACAACAACAATAGAAACAACAGAAACAATAACAACAATAACAACAACAGAAACAATAACAACAACAACAACAACAACATGTACAATTTATCTGCGGCAAAAAAGAGGGCATCTTGCCAGTATTATATCAAGATTTTCATGGCTCAGGAGGTGACGGCACACCTCCACAAGCGGGACACCACGGGGCAGCAGACCCTCCAGCTCAGGGCAGTGCAGACATTGGTGCTCCAAGGTGTTGCTGTCGGGGGCATCACATAGAGGACAGGAGGAGAAGTTCGGCGAGTCGTGAAGTCCTGCAACCTCCCACACCGGCCGGTATCCTAAGCGAAGCCTGGCAGAGACAATGTTGTGCCTCCTCACCATGACTCCCCTGCGGCGATACTTGTACGTATGGTAGCGGAAGGAGTCGTAGTGCCGGATGGTAACACTCTCTTCCCTCTGGTGGTCCCGGGTCTGGTCGACGGAGCGGAAGGCAGCAGCTCTGATACATGTTAGGACATGTGACATAGATGGTGTGAGGCCAGCCGCAGGAGGAGGCAAGGCACAGGCTGCCTTAGCAAGGGCGTCAGCCCTGTCACTGCAGGAGATGTTAATGTGAGATGGAATCCATGCAAACTTGACACAGATGGCCCTATCACGATCCAAGGCCAGGAGGGAGAGGATTCTATTAACAATCGCAGTGCAGTGAGGCTTGGCACTGGAAAGGGCTTGGAGAGCAGACTGGGAGTCGCAGATGATCACAGCACTGAGACCACGCTGGGACAGAAG
>JAPQNM010000049.1:13275100-13277573 GCA_029783475.1 Metacarcinus magister
AGAGAGAGAGAGAGAGAGAGAGAGAGAGAGAGAGAGAGAGAGAGAGAGAGAGAGAGACAGAGAGAGAGAGAGAGAGAGAGAGAGAGAGAGAGAGAGAGAGAGAGAGAGAGAGAGAGAGAGAGAGAGAGAGAGAGAGAGAGAGAGAGAGAGAGAAGAGAGAGAGAGAGAGAGAGAGAGAGAGAGAGAGAGAGAGAGAGAGAGAGAGAGAGAGATAGAGAGAGAGAGAGAGAGAGAGAGAGAGAAGAGAGAGAGAGAGAGAGAGAGAGAGAGAGAGAGAGAGAGAGAGAGAGAAGAGAGAGAGAGAGAGAGAGAGAGAGAGAGAGAGAGAGAGAGAGAGAGAAGAGAGAGAGAGAGAGAGAGAGAGAGAGAGAGAGAGAGAGAGAGAGAGAGAGAGAGAGAGAGAGAGAGAGAGAGAGAGAGAGAGAGAGAGAGAGAGAGAGAGAGAGAGAGAGAGAGAGAGAGAGAGAGAGAGAGAGAGAGGAGAGAGAGAGAGAGAGAGAGAGAGAGAGAGAGAGAGAGAGAGAGAGAGAGAGAGAGAGAGAGAGAGAGAGAGAGAGGAGAGAGAGAGAGAGAGAGAGAGAGAGAGAGAGAGAGAGAGAGAGAGAGAGAGAGAGAGAGAGAGAGAGAGAGAGAGAGAGAAGAGAGAGAGAGAGAGAGAGAGAGAGAGAAGAGAGAGAGAGAGAGAGAGAGAGAGAGAGAGAGAGAGAGAGAGAGAGAGAGAGAGGAGAGAGAGAGAGAGAGAGAGAGAGAGAGAGAGAGAGAGAGAGGAGAGAGAGAGAGAGAGAGAGAGAGAGAGAGAGAGAGAGAGAGAGAGAGAGAGAGAGAGAGAGAGAGAGAGGAGAGAGAGAGAGAGAGAGAGAGAGAGAGAGAGAGAGAGAGAGAGAGAGAGAGAGAGAGAGAGAGAGAGAGAGAGGAGAGAGAGAGAGAGAGAGAGAGAGAGAGAGAGAGAGAGAGAGAGAGAGAGAGAGAGAGAGAGAGAGAGAGAGAGAGAGAGACAGAGAGAGAGAGAGAGAGAGAGAGAGAGAGAGGAGAGAGAGAGAGAGAGAGAGAGAGAGAGAGAGAGAGAGAGAGAGAGAGAGAGAGAGATAGAGAGAGAGAGAGAGAGAGAGAGAGAGAGAGAGAGAGAGAGAGAGAGAGAGACAGAGAGAGAGAGAGAGAGAGAGAGAGAGAGAGAGAGAGAGAGAGAGAGAGAGAGAGAGAGAGAGAGAGAGAGAGAGAGAGAGAGAGAGACAGAGAGAGAGAGAGAGAGAGAGAGAGAGAGAGAGAGAGAGAGACAGAGAGAGAGAGAGAGAGAGAGAGAGAGAGAGAGAGAGAGAGAGAGAGAGAGAGAGAGAGAGAGAGAGAGGAGAGAGAGAGAGAGAGAGAGAGAGAGAGAGAGAGAGAGAGAGAGAGAGAGAGAGAGAGAGAGAGAGAGAGAGAGAGAGAGAGAGAGAGAGAGAGAGAGAGAGAGAGAGAGAGAGAGAGAGAGAGAGAGAGAAGAGAGAGAGAGAGAGAGAGAGAGAGAGAGAGAGAGAGAGAGAGAGAGAGAGAGAGAGAGAGAGAGAGAGAGAGAAGAGAGAGAGAGAGAGAGAGAGAGAGAGAGAGAGAGAGAGAGAGAGAGAGAGGAGAGAGAGAGAGAGAGGAGAGAGAGAGAGAGAGAGAGAGAGAGAGAGAGAGAGAGAGAGAGAGAGAGAGAGAGAGAGAAGAGAGAGAGAGAGAGAGAGAGAGAGAGAGAGAGAGAGAGAGAGAGAGAGAGAGAGAGAGAGAGGAGAGAGAGAGAGAGAGAGAGAGAGAGAGAAGAGAGAGAGAGAGAGAGAGAGAGAGAGAGAGAGAGAGAGAGAGAGAGAGAGAGAGAGGAGAGAGAGAGAGAGAGAGAGAGAGAGAGAGAGAGAGAGAGAGAGAGAGAGAGAGAGAGAGAGAGAGGAGAGAGAGAGAGAGAGAGAGAGAGAGAGAGAGAGAGAGAGAGAGAGAGAGACAGAGAGAGAGAGAGAGAGAGAGAGAGAGAGAGAGAGAGAGAGAGAGAGAGAGAGAGAGAGAGAGAGAGAGAGAGAGAGAGAGAGAGAGGAGAGAGAGAGAGAGAGAGAGAGAGAGAGAGAGAGAGAGAGAGAGAGGAGAGAGAGAGAGAGAGAGAGAGAGAGAGAGAGAGAGAGAGAGGAGAGAGAGAGAGAGAGAGAGAGAGAGAGAGAGAGAGAGAGAGAGAGAGGAGAGAGAGAGAGAGAGAGAGAGAGAGAGAGAGAGAGAGAGAGAGGAGAGAGAGAGAGAGAGAGAGAGAGAGAGAGAGAGAGAGAGAGAGAGAGAGAGAGAGAGAGAGAGAGAGAGAGAGAGAGAAGAGAGAGAGAGAGAGAGAGAGAGAGAGAGAGAGAGAGAGGAGAGAGAGAGAGAGAGAGAGAGAGAGGAGAGAGAGAGAGAGAGAGAGAGAGAGAGAGAGAGAGGAGAGAGAGAGAGAGAGAGAGAGAGAGAGAGAGAGAGAGAGAGAGAGAGAGAGAGAGAGAGA
>JAPQNM010000049.1:13292673-13295173 GCA_029783475.1 Metacarcinus magister
AATATAAATACACACACACACACACACACACACACACACACACACACACACACACACACACACACACACACACACACACACACACACACACACACACACACACACACACACACACACACACACACATACACACACACACACACACCTGCCCACCCATCCACCCACCCACCCACACCCACCCACCCACCCACACCCACCCACACACACCAACCCACCCCAACACACACACACACACACACACACACACACACACACACACACACACACACACACACACACACACACACACATACACGCACACACACACACACACACACACACACACACACACACACACACACACACACACACACACAGAGACACACACACACACACACACACACACACACACACACACACACACACACACACACACACACACACACACACACACACACACATACACACACACACACACACACACACACACACACACACACACACACACACACACACACACACACACACACACACACACACACACACACACACACACACACACACACACACACACACACACACACACACACACACACACATCACTCGAAAAAGGAAAATTACTTGAATTGAGCTGTTGAATCGTACACAATTTAGATTTTTGTGAAGTGTACAGGAAGCTGCACGTTCAATTTCCTATCTTCTTTCTGCTGGAATGACATGAGGGTGAAGGTCATTTGGTACTAGACCACATTGTTACTGAGGTCATAAGGTCACGTTGTTGAATAAGAAGCTGTATAGTCTGTTTATAACTTATTTGACGAGCACATTCAGCACCTTTTGTACCTTTATATTTTAGAGTTTCCGGATACCCTTTAGAGACAATGATGGCAGTCTCCTTGTAGTGCTTCTTCACATATTCAGCATACCTGTCCACAATTGTTGAAAAAAATATCTCACTGATGTCAAACAACTCGATGCATAAGAAATCCTCCATCAATAACAAAGACTGTATCTCCAAATACAATGTCACATACAGGTGAAAATGTTTCCTAAAGTGAAGATTTCTTGGTTTTGCGCATTCCAGATTGATCAAACAGTGACAAGGGATGAAGAACTAGTTCATGCTGAAAGTTTTGTTTGAATTGTTCTTGTGATTTTTTAGCATATGATATTCTTCTATATATCATCTCAGAATCAGCTAAACTTGCAAACTCTCTACTTGTTACTTCCATCATGGTAGCTCCTAGTGGTTTGACTTTTTTGTTTCTTTCAAACTTGCCAAAGGATCGTTTGCTTTTCCATTGAAGCAAGGGGAAAGGGAAAAGGGTGTGTGATGTTTGAGATGTCTCAGCTTTATCCATAGATCCGTCTGTATGAGCTATGACCTTTTACGATGATGGTAATGGTTGACTATCACGAGTTCAGCACAAAATCCTGCAAAAAAATGCTAAATTACACACACACACACACACACACACACACACACACACACACACACACACACACACACACACACACACACACACACACACACACACACCCACACCCACACACACACACACACACACCCACACACACACACACACACACACACACACACACACACACACACACACACACATGGAACTCTCATTATTTTGCCTTTTGAAACGCCAGCTGAAAACTTTCGAATCATCCATCATGCACAGTTTATGTCCCTATAAATCAGTTTTGTATATATATCTTTATATGTACTATGATATGATGTTATGTTTATATGCACTATGATATGATGTTATGTTTCCAGGTACAAGTGTGCTACTTTAACTTCAGTTTACTTAAAATAGAAAACGGCGTCTAGTATGAAATTTGCCAATCTGTTATGATCTCCTTTCCTGTTTTTCTTCTGATGGATGACTGCACACTGAGATTCAGAGCATTTATGTTACTATAGATACTGTTTAAATTTTGTTATTATGACCAACAAGTCTTCAGTTAAGTAACATTCATAAGACATTGTTCTTCAATCGCAATCACTATACGCTAATTATACGTTAATATTCATATATTAATTAATTCATCTATTAGTTGTTTAATTGTTTATTTATATCCAATTAATTTTTCATCGTAGTCATTAGGTTGTTTACATTTGCACAAATTTAGTTTCTTTACATGGAGATCATTACATATATTGTATCTATTACCTTGTTAATAATATACCTGACCTGGTGTGCCACTCCGTTCCTAGGTACATTATGATCGCCCACTTCAGCGTCTACAAGCTGGTGTATCGCAAGGGATGGATTGCCCTCATGATCGCCTTCTGCTGGGTGTTCGCCTTTATCATGCTCCTGCCGACGCTGCTCAGCAAATGGGGTGTGTAGTGCAGTCTAAGTTACAACTGCTGCTGTTCCTTCTCCTAACCTCACTACTACTACAAATGATAATAATAATAATTATAGTAATAATAATGCCACTTGTACTAATATTCAAAATAGAAAAACTACGTATACTACTACTAATAATAATTATGATAATAAAA
>JAPQNM010000049.1:13312673-13327673 GCA_029783475.1 Metacarcinus magister
TACCTATTTAAAACCTTATGGTCCGTGTGGTCTGGATTTCTATGACATCCTATATAATTTCTTTTTCATTCATTATTTTTTCTTTGTCTTTCTTTGTCCCTTTATCTTTCTCTCCAAATATAGTTAATTTGTTGTTATTAAAGTTACGTTAACAATAGTTATTTGTTATATTCTTCGCATTCATCATCAGAGAAAACATAAGAAATTAGAGGCATCACTATAAAAAATCTAGTAACCTGAGCCACTAACAGGCGGAGGTCAAACACCAATAAGCCTCCATTAATGCCTACCGGCCGCAATATGTATATGATGTAAAAAAAATATACATAATTTTTTTTTCTCTTTTTTTTTTTTTACATCAAAAGGGCACCGGCCAAGGGAGAAAACAACGTAAAAAAAAATCCTGCTAGTAGCCAGACCCTGCAAAGAGGACAGTAGGAGGAATAAAGTAAGGGGTGGAGTTCATTTAACATTAGAGGTGTCTTGACACTTCTCTTTTGAAAGAGTTTAAGTCATAGGCAGGTGGAAAAACAGACAAAGGAAGAGAGTTCCAAAGTTTACTAGTGTAAGGGATGAAAGAGTGAAGATACTGGTTAACTCTTGCATTAGGAAGATGGACAGAATAGGGATGAGAAGAAAAAGAAAGTCTTGTGCAGCGAAGCCGCGGGAGGGGGTGAGGCATGCAGTTAGCAAGTTCAGAAGAGCAGTCAGCATGAAAATAGCGGTAGAAGATAGATAAAGATGCAACATTGCGTCGGTGACTTAAAGAATCATGACAGTCAGTTAGAGGAGGAGAGCTGATTAGACGAAAAGCTTTAGACTCCACCCTGTTTAAAAGAGCTGTATGAGTTGAACCCCCCCAGACATGCGAGCCATACTCCATACATAGGCGGACAAGGCCCCTGTACAGAGCAAGCAGCTCAGAAGGAGAGAAAAAGGGACGCAGACGCCATAGAACACCTAACTTCTTGAAGCTGATTTAGCAAGAGTAGAGATATGAAATTGCCAGTTTAGATTTTTAGTAAAGGATAGACTGAGTGTGTTTAATGTGGAGGAGAGGAGAAGTTGAGTGTCATTAAAGAAGAGGAGATAGTTATCTGGAAAGTTATGTCGTGTAGATATTTGTAGAAATTGAGATTTTGAGGCATTGAACAAAACCAGGTTTGCTCTGCCCCAATCAGACACTAGTGAAAGATCATAAGTTAAGCGTCCTATAGCATCTTGCCTTGAGTCATTTAATTCTTGTTGGGTTGGGCGTTTGTTGTACGACGTTGAAAAATGCAAGGGGGTGTCATCAGCATAGGAGTGGATAGAGCATTGATTCAGATTTAGGAGATCATTGATGAATAATAGAAAGAGAGTGGGTGATAGGACAGAACCCTGAGGAACACCACTGTTCCATAGGGTTCTGTCCTATCACCCACTCGTCTTCTATTATTCATGAAGAATCACCAGTAGATCGGCCTTTACGGAAACCATACTGGCAATCAAAGAGAAGGTTGTGAGCTTATAGATGCCTCCTTATCTTCTTGTTAAGGACAGACTCAAAGGCTTTAGAAAGGCAGGAAATCAAAGCTATAGGGTGGTAGTTAGAAGGATTGGAGCGGTCACCTTTTTTAGGGACAGGTTGAATGTGAGCAAGCTTCCAGCAAGAAGGATAGGTAGAAGTAGAGAGACACAGACGAAAGAGTTTGACCAGGCAGTGCGCGAGTTCGGAAGCACATTTTTTGAGAACAACAGGAGGGACTCCATCCGGACAGTAAGACTTCCGAGAATCAAGGCCAGAGAGGACCTGGAAAATGTCATAATAAAGAATTTTAATTTTAGGGATGAAGTAGTCAGAGGGTGGAGGAGTAGGAGGAATATGCCCAGTATCATCCAAAGTAGAGTTGGTAGCAAAGGTTTGAGCGAATAGTTCAGCATTAGAGAAAAAAGAGACAGCTGTGGGGCCATCTGGTTGAAGTAAAGGAGGGAAAGATGAAGAAGTAGAATTGTTAGAGATATTATTTTTCTGTCTGATTACTTTCTACTTTGGTTTTGCATCACTTATACCTCCATTCGGACTCTGCAGTGCTCTAACCATCTTTTCCTCCCCTCAGGTTTGCACGTGCTAGGCTACGTGCTCATCTACGTATCGTCATGCATCAACCCCGTTATCTACGTCATCATGAATCGGCAATACCGACAGGCGTACAAAACGGTGTTACTCTGCAAGCGACCCCGCCTTCCGTCCCTCACTTCCTCCAATACCGGTGAGCACACACACACACACACACACACACACACACACACACACACACACACACACACACACACACACACACATAAACACACACACACACACACACACACACACACACACACACACACACACACACACACACACACACACACACACACACACACACACACACTATATTGTTGTACCACTCCTGGAAGAAAAAAAAAATCCTATTTAGAAATAGTATATATACTTTTTTTTTTATTCGACTGAACGGGAAAAGCAGCAGAGAGTAGCAACCAAGGGAAATTTAACAGACTTAGGAGAAAAGCAGCTTAGAGGGGGAGGCGGAGGAGGAGGAGGAGGAGGAGGAGGAGGAGGAGGAAGAGGAGGAAGAGGAGGAGGAGGAGGAGGAGGAGGAGGAGGAAGAGGAGGAGGAGCAGGAGGAGGAGAAGGAGGAGCATGAAGAATAGGGAATGAGAAAAAAAGCGATAACAAAAAGAGACGAGGAGAGAGAATAATAATAAGAAGAGGAGGAAATTAAATAAAAAGGCAGTGGTATTGAATATGAGAATGTTTGTCCTGGTCGCATCTTCAGCCAGTGCACAAAGCTGCTTTTCAAGTCAAGGAAACGGAAATAAGACTCCTGAGTATCGTATCGTAGAGAGGCCAGAGAGCCTTGTTAGCGACCACGAGGGGAAGACGCCAAGATGATTGGGAAGGACACGTACAGCTTAGGTATGGTGCGTGTGTGTGTGTGTGTGTGTGTGTGTGTGTGTGTGTGTGTGTGTGTTGTGTGTGTGTGTGTGTGAGTGTGTATGTGTGTGTGTGTGTGTGTGTGTGTGTGTGTGTGTGTGTGTGTGTGTGTGTGTGTGTGTGTGTGTGTGTGTGTGTGTGTGTGTGTGTGTGTGTGTCTGCGTGTGTGTGTGTGCGTGTGTGTGTGTGTGTGTGTGTGTGTGTGTGTGTGTGTGTGTGTGTGTTGCTACGTCACGATCTAGCCCTTCTACGTTAGACAGGATGTACTGTAAGTAATAGGTTAAGTTAGTAACTAAGTATATGTAGAAGCTATTCACCCTCAATAAATATGGTACTCTTCTCCCCTCCCCTACCACCTTCTCCTTCTCTTCCTCTTCTTCCTTCTCCTTTACACTACATTCATCCTCATCCTCCTCTTCCCCCCCCTTTTATCCTTTTTCTTTTCTTCCTCTTTCTCCTTGTCCTCCACCTCAATCTCTTCCTTCTCTCTCTTCCTCCTCCGCCCCTCCTCCTTCATCCTCCTCCTCCAAATGGGATAAACCATTAGATTCACACTCGGGACTTAATCTCTACACAAAGCTTCAATTTCAACTCGTCGAACGACCTAAAAGAGGCAATAACATCCTGGATATTATTGTTAAGACAAAGAAAAACTTTATCAGTGACGTGAAAATTGGAATTTAATTCAGTAACAGTGACCACCGGATAATAGAGTAAAAAAGTAAAGACAAGTGAGATTAACGAAAAAATACTGCATTATCGAAGGATAGACAAAAATCTTAGATGGATTCTAGGAAATATCGATTTTGCTGTTCCGTACAAAATTTCCCAGCAAATATTTAAAGAAGCTAAAAACGAATAGTTAAACGGTTTTCCTTCGTAATAAATAAATTGCTAATTGTCGGTGAAGTTCCGTAGGAATGGAAAGTAACGAACGTCACTCCCATACACGGAGTAGGCAGTAGACACCTGCCATCCGGTGGAATACTCCAGGAGAGGTACTTACGGGGATGTAGGTGGTGCTGCAGACTGAGAGATTCCCCGTGTCCTCTCTTCCCGGTTTCCTTAGTGTCTCATTTACACAAGAGAGCAGCTGCAGCCTGCCTTCTAAAGACACCTTCTACTACTACCTACATAACATTACTACACCTTACACTTTTACACTCTCTTTAAAAAATGGCTTCACAACACCCAGCCTCGGATTCCCTATCTGGGGAGGGGACCACAAATGTCCCCAGATCGGACTGCTCCTATGCTGACGACCTTGGGTGTCTTGACACTTCCTCTAATACTTTTACTCTTGATTTCTGCAACATTCGTGGCCTTAGATCTAATTTCCAATCTGTGGAACACCATCTCTCCTCTATTAAACCTCATCTTCTCTTCCTAACTGAAACACAGTTGTCTGTGACTACTGACAGCAGCCCCTTCTCTGTTCTCTTCTACTTTCTCTATCCTCATTTTCAATTCAAAGCTGGCTGTTGCGCATATGTGCGTAACGACATTACTTGCTCGCGTGCCCACAATCTTGAATCTTCAGAATTTTCTACCATCTGGCTAAGACTTCCATGTCACTCTCTAACTAAATTCATCTGTGCTGTATATCTCTCACCTAATTCCTCTGACTATGTACGATTCTTGGACTATTTGACTTCTAAAGTGGAGTACATTCTAACTCACTTTCCTTATGCTAAATTCTCCATTTTAGGGGATTTCAATGTTCACCACCAGCTTTGACTTTCATATTCTTTCACTGACCAACCTGGTGAACAAACCTTCAGCTTTGCTATCCTTCATGATCTAGAGGAGCTTGTGCAGTTCCCTACCCGTATCCCTGACCGCCTTGGAGACACGCCCAACATTCTTGATCTTTTCCTAACTTCCAACCCTTCAGCTTACTCTGTTAAACTTTTCTATCCGTTGCTCTCCTCCGATCACAATCTTATTTCCGTTACCTGTTATATCACTCCAGTGCAGCCTCAGGACCCGCCTAAGCAGAGGTGCTTCTGGCATTTCAATTCTGTTAAGTGGGAGGACCTTAGGTAATACTATTCTGATTTTCCTTGGGATGATTATTGCTTCTATGTCAGAGATCCTTCTCTTTGTGCCGAGCGCATAACGACTTGAAGAACTAAACTTATTTGCATTAACAAAACAAAGGCTAAAATGAGAGTTAAATGCAGGTTTGAAACTTTTGAAAGGTTTTACTAACGAAAACCCAGACTCCAGACGAAATAGAAGCAGCTCAACTGTCTAAAGCCACAAATCAGAGCAAAAATAATGTTATTCGCAAGTACAACATGAAAAGAATTGAAGAAACACTTAACATGAGCACAAACAAGAAGAGAGCAAGAAGAACACTAGACATTGGCAGAAAACGCACGTCTGCAATAAAAGATGAACACGGTCATATTGAAAATAATACAAATGAGATGATCAGGCTAAAAGAGGAGTTTTATTAGAAATATATAATACTAATTATAGGCAAAATAAAGACCCCAGGATGGAAACTACCAACATTGAAGAACACTGCGTAAACACGAATGCAATAGAGAAAGCACTATAAAAATGAGCAGCGGCAAAGCAGGAAGTGCAGATGGCTTATCGATTGACCTAGCAAAGGATGCAGGCGATTTACTGTAAAACAAACTCACAGTTCTTTTTACAAAATTCTTGCAAACTTGACCCGTACCAAGTATACTTAGAAACATGCTATAACATTAGTATTTCGCAAGAAAGGAGACATTGAACACTAAAATACTAGAACTTACATAATATAGCTCAAATAAAAAATAAAAAAATCTTTCAATAAGTCTACTGTCTGTGGTATACAACATTTTATGAAAGTGCTTACGAATAAGATTAGTGCAACGATGTACTTAAGCCAGTAGCGAGAGAGCATGATTCCACAGTGGTTATTGAATAATTTACCATATTCATGTATTTCATAAAGTAGAAAAGAATTGCAAAGTACGCAAAGCCGTTATGAATGTCTTTCATAGATTATAATATTTTTTTGACACACTGGATATTTCAGCAGTTAGGAAATCACTCAGGAGACAAGGGTTAGAGGAAACATATGTTAATATATTATAAGACACTTCCACTATGAAGCTGCATAAGGTCAGCAATAAAATACAAATACATAAAAAGGTCAGACAAAGCGACACTATTTCTTTTCAACAGTTCACAGCAGTTTTAGATGCAGTTTTTAAGAGAGGGGCGGTGGCCGAGTGGTTAGATCATGAAAGTGGTGAGCTCGATATCCTGAGTTCGAATCCCGCTGGAACTTGGCAATTTTTCAAGCTATCGTCGAGAGGCTGAAGAAACCGACATGCTGCTATTCAAACCTGTCTTCGACTGCGAGTGCATAGGAGACTTCAGGGGGCATGAACCTTCACTTCACTTAAAAAATACTGCCTCAACCACCATCCTCACGGCTCTCACAAGTTCTGACAGGGCATCAGAACTGTGCAGTATATAGCCTACAGGTGTTATTATTTTTTTTTAATTACTTTTTTTTAACATTAAAAGGGCACTGGCCAAGGAAAAAAAAAAAAAGTAAAAAAAAAAAAAAAAACCCGCTTGTCGCCAGACCCTGCAAAGAAGGCAGTAGGAGAAAAGAAACAAGGGGTGGAGGTCCAGTTAACATTAGAGGTGTCTTGACACTCCTCTTTTGAAAGAGTTTAAGTCATAGGCAGATGGAAAAACAGTCAAAGGAAGAGAATTCCAAAGTTTACCAGTGTAAGGGATGAAAAAGTGAAAATACTGGTTAACTCTTGCTTTAGAAAGATGGATAGAATAAGGATGAGCAGAAATAGAAAGTCTTGTGCAGCGAGGCCGCGGGAGGGGTAGAGGCATGCAGTTAGCAAGTTCAGAAGAGCAGTCAGCATGAAAATAGCGGTAGAACATAGATAAAGATGCAACATTGCGTTGGTGACTTAAAGAATCATGACAGTCAGTTAGAGGAGGAGAGTTGATGAGACGACAAGCTATAGACTCCATCCTTTTAATAGAGCTGTGTGAGTTGAACCCACCCAGACATGAGAACCATACTCCATACATGGGCGTATAAAGCCCCTGTACAGACAAGCAGCTTGGAGGGAGAGAAAAATGGACGCAGACGCCATAGGACACCTAACTTCTTGAAAGCTGATTTAGCAAGAGTAAAGATATGAAATTGCCAGTTTAGATTTTTTTTAAAGTATATACCGAGTGGGTTTAATGTGGAGGAGAGGAGAAGTTGAGTGTCATTGAAGAAGAGGGATACTTATCTGGAAGGTTATGTCGAGTAGATAGTTGTAGAAATTGAGTTTTTGAGGCATTGAACAGAACCAGGTTTGCTCTGCCCTAATCAGAAACTAGTGAAAGATCAGAAGTTAGGCGACATATAATTCTTGTTGGGTTGGGTATCTGTTGTACGACGTTGAAAAATGCAAGGTGGTGTCATCAGCATAGGAGTGATAGGGCATTGAGTCAGATTTAGGAGATCATTGATGAATAATAGAAAGAGATTGGGTGATAGGACAGAACTCTGAGGAACATCACTGTTGACAGTTTTAGGGGAAGAACAGTGACCGTCTACTACAACAGCAATAGAACTGTCAGAAAGGAAAATGGAGATGAAAGTACAGAGAGAAGGATATAATCCGTAGGAGGGTAGTTTAGAAATTAAAAATTTATGCCAGACTCTATAGGGCAAGATATAAACTTGGAATTGGAAGAGGCATGACTTCATGAAATGGAGAACATCAAAATAGTCTTGCATTAGAAAGACTTTGATTAGAAAAGATACATATGAAGAAAAATACGGTGATGTTCAGCAATTGCATACAAAACCATGAAACTAAAATAGATGATGAAGCAATATAATGTGTCCAGGAATACATTTACTGAGGACAAACAATTGGTGCAACTCAAAATCATGAAAATAAATAAAAACAAAAAAGGAGAATGGATAAAAATTATTTATTTTTTGGTTTGATGTAACATGTGTGAGGATGAGGGAGAGATCACAAATGAGATAGAAGTACAGTGCGAAGAGAACATTAGGTGCAAGAGGAATGTTTGTGGTGCAAAGAGGAATGATTGTGTGTGATAGAGTTAAGGAGTGCATTCCTTGACACCTTCTATGAGAGATTCTGCCGCATCTTATCTGATCAGTAGTTTAGATCGTGTCAGGTAAGGTAAAATGGGATGGATCTAATTTCATATGGTAGGGCTAAACTATTTCCGTTGTCGGACCAAAACATAAAGATTAGTAATGGTGGTGCGCAAATGATCCTCACGCAGTTTTGGGAAGTGAGGATTAGTGTTTTCTTCTCAAGATACTTAGAAGCAAAGAAGTGAAGAAATTCATGAAGTAGTATAAGTAAGTAGAAACCTTATCTCCACCACTTAACTTTTAAGTAGATGTAAGACGGGTATTTTGGTATTACAATTAGTATAATTACTATTGTTATAATTTTCATTATTCTTATTGTTATTATTATTATTATTATTATTATTATTATTATTATTATTATTATTATTATTATAATTATTATTATCATTATTATTATCATTATTACCATTGTTATTATTATTAATACTTATATGTATACTGTGTTATCAATATTGTTTTGATTATTTTTTCTTTTATTATTACTATTAAATAATTATTTTTATTATTATCATTAATATTATCATTGTTATTATCATTATTATTATCATTTTCATTAATTTTATTATTATTATAATTATCATTATCATTATAATCATAATTATAATTGTAAATTGATATTGGTTTTGGCAATAACTCGTGTATGCATGGACACGTCGCGCCTGTGAGAAAACAACACTCACTTCTGTCCTTGCATGCTAACGTCACTCAATGTGGTAAACATAATTCTTGCTCTCCTCCCTACAGAGATGGATATGGCCGCTCAGTGCCACAGGTTTGAGTCCATCAAGTGCCACAGCTGCATGTCTCAGGCCCACTCTCTACCACCACCACCCTCCTCCCACCCACACCCTTATCTACACTCTTTGCACCCGTTCTTTTCCTTCAAAAAATCCGTTGAATGTTGCTTCCGTGAAATATTGTCCTATATATGTTTCGTCACCGCTGTTCCAACAAAGTCAGGTGGACCTAACTCCTGCAGAAAGTGCCTGAGGCTTAGGGCAACACATAAGTTGAACTGTGTTGCTTGTCAGACGAAGATGAACACAAAGAGAAACACACTCCCTGGTCTGGAGGTTCTGGCTGACTCCAATAGAAGAAGGAGGACGTTGGGGGCGGTTGAGTGCTCCGAGGCCTTTGTCAATCATCTCCTCCACCTCGATTTCTCACATTGTAAGCACAACAAGATGGAAGAAGGAATCGAACTCCGATCGAGTAGCAAAATCAATAACCCGAGAAAGCTTGGAGGAACAAATTCATGTGAGCTTTTTCAAGTGACCAAGATCCCACACAGCCAGAGTCTCTCGGCCCTTCACGAACCTGTCATTGAGATGAGCCCAAACAATAACATAAGTTGTCCAGCTGCTGAGCAGACGAAGTGGGTTCAAACACCACGAAACGCATACACCTCGAGTCAAATTACACATAATACCATCCCCTTAAACACAGCACTTTGGGTCACTGATAATAACTCTTCTGCACCCTTAACCATCACTTCGCAGTCCCACATCCGACAACAATTCTCCTCTCCACCTCTAGGCGAAAACTATGATTCAGGAGATGGTGATCGCCCTACTCTTATAAACTCCAGCCCCGAGCGAAAAATGACTGCGAGGCCCTCTGAAACGTGTTCCGACACAAAATCTTCACCAAACACTGACTTGTCTTTTTCATTCTTCTCTCTCCCATCTGCTTCTCTCTCCTTCAGGAAACCTACAAGTGGTAGTCCTTTGCAATGTAAACAAAATTCCTCTTCATCTATTACCCCATATTGCTCTGTTTCTTCATCAACATCCTCCTCCTCCTCTTCCTCCCTCTCTCATGGGCGTCTAGAGGATGGTCTCAGGATTACTTTACCCAAACACACTGAAACAGACAAGCATGGCTACAATAATCCAGCCTACCAGAATTAAGTGTTTGCATGACTCATCCATCCTCATCATATCATGCATGTGAGTACACTTGTATTGTTTAGATTTGCAGATCCCTAATGCACAATAATTTGCCTACTTTCTTTGCACCCCCTGAACGATGCTTATTACAAATTTACAAGAATGTCAATTAACACTGCCAAGTATGAAGGGTTTAATATATCACTCTGATCTACTCCTCTCTCCAACTTTTCTTTTTCATGTAACAGCAATGCCACAGTGGCTAATATTGAAATACTTTATACACAGTGGTGACGTCCTTGTCTGTATTTTCAGACCGTGGGAAAGGGCGAGGCAAAGTAGTGGTGGAGGATCTGAATGACAAGACCATGATGTCGCAAGTCTCTTTTTCTGACGCCGCCGCAATGCCAGAGTGCCACGAGCTTCCGGAGGTGTTTGTCGACAAATGAGGTGCCACAGAAGCATGTGAAGCAGTCGCATCCCGGGAAAGGCAAACGACTCTACAATTCCGCGTAGAGTCATCAATGTCTTTCTACCAACGCTACTGCCACTGATTGATGTTTCTTTGCTGGGGGTGACTTGAGGCTGTACTTACGAGATAACAAGAAGTAGGAAAAACAGTGTCTGCAGTGGAGGAAATGCTTTTGTATCTAGGTGACGTTTTTTGTGTACTGTACTGTACTGTACTGACCTTTTTGTGTACATATAATCAAAGAGAGTGAACTTATTACAGCACATTATATCTCAGGATAGAAATGCCGTTTGGCAGCTTTCTCCCAAATTGTCCCAAACCATTCATTTCATTTAACAAATAAGTAACTGATATATGATAATGATGACATAATTCATTGAAAATAATATGATAAATTGTATTTACCTTTTTCTTCTAAATAATTGAGTATATGTAAGAAGTATTAGCTGTCTGCTGATAAAATAAACGAATGTTCAGATTTGTCAACAGCTGATCATCGTCCCACCAACATTTTCACCTATATCATGGTTTCATTATCAATAATCAACTAGAAGCTCTGTCAAAGTTGATTTCTACATACCCTCTCTAATGATTCAACTATAATATCATAATGGGAAACGTCTGCCATTATTACATGCGGATGTAATGCACTACCTTGCCACAGGGAAGGACATTGTCACTTGCAGATGCCACCCACCTTTGTTATTTTATAAGCAGACAAATAACACTTGTTACATGTATTTATATGTTTAGAAAAAAAAAAGGTAAGTGCAATTTATTTGACTATTTTTAATCAATTCTGTTGTCTTTAGAATTACTGTATATCCGTTACCTATTTACTCGGTGAAAAGAATGCAAGGATTGGGACAATGTGGAAGAGTTGTGGAACGGTAATCCTTCCGCTAAGATGGAATGCACTCTACCTACTCTTGATGATATTCGCTTTAAAAACAATGTTCCTACATTGTTATTATAGTTATTGTTATTATAATAATTTTTTTTCTTCTTCTTCTTCTTCTTCTTCCTCTTATCATTATTATTACTATTACTATTATTATTATCATTATTATTATTATTATTATTATTATTATTATTATTATTATTATTATTTTTATTATTATTATTATTATTATTATTATCATTATTATTTTTGTTATTTTTATTATTGTTGTTATTATTATTACTATTATTATTACTATTATTATTATTATTATTATTATTATTATTATTATTATTATTATTATTATCATTACTATTATTGTCATCATTACCGATATTATTATTGTTATTACTGTTATCATTATTATCAGTTTTTAAGTTTATTATTGTTTTGATTATTGATATTTTCATTATTATCATAAGAATCATTATTAATTTCACCTATGCAGATTTGTTGGAGAAAAAGAAAAGAAAAAAATTTTAACATAAATGGCCGTTCGAGAAACACCGGATGCTAATACACACACACACACACACACACACACACACACACACACACACACACACACACACACACACACACACACACACACACACACATAAACACAGACAGAGAGAGAGAGAGAGAGAGAGAGAGAGAGAGAGAGAGAGAGAGAGAGAGAGAGAGAGAGAGAGAGAGAGAGAAGAGAGAGAGAGAGAGAGAGAGAGAGAGAGGAGAGAGAGAGGAGAGAGAGAGAGAGAGAGAGAGAGAGAGAGAGAGAGAGAGAGAGAGAGAGAGGAGAGAGAGAGAGAGGAGAGAGAGAGAGAGAGAGCGAGAGGAGAGAGAGGCAGAGAGCGAGAGCGAGAGCGAGAGAGCGAGAGCGAGAGCGAGAGAGAGAGAGAGAGGAGAGAGAGGAGAGAGAGGAGAGAGAGAGAGAGAGAGAGAGAGAGAGAGAGAGAGAGAGAGAGAGAGAGAGAGAGAGAGAGAGAGTAAAAAAAAAGGCTTGAGTGGTTGGATTAATATTTGAATGCAATATGCAACTGAAGTGCAACATCATTATTTATTTTCTGGAATAAACAAAATGGTAGATATATCACCATTTAATGAAGCTTTGTGAAGGTATTCCTGATATCACAATTCCCAAAGGTTCTCCTGTGGATTTAATGATGTCGTTCTCGGTGTGTTAAAGGGAAGAAAAAAAAACTATTTACAAGTGCTAGTTAATGCAACCATATATGGCACTTCAATTGAATTCCACTACTTGTAATAACTTATGTGTCATATGATTGTATCGTCGGTTTAAAAAGTATCCAACACTGTGGCTCATGCAACAATAATAAGTTAAACGAAAATCTAAGATATGTCACACATTGCTTACTTGCTTAAAGTATTCCATCGTTGCCGATGACGACGTTGCTCCATGAGGTAGATGAAAAATGAAAGTATGATTCAGGAACGAGATTTACATCGTTTGTGAAAGTGAGAGTATGAGATTATGATGATGGGTGGAGTATGAGGATGAAAAGGATATGGAGCAAGAAAACTTGCGCTGAAGAAGTTTACGGTGAAAAGAAATCGTGCTGGCTGCAGTCCACCATCTTGGGTGTCCTCTGAGTGATCCAATGGCAGGGATGAAATCCCAGACGATTGGTTCAGATTCTGGCTGTAGGAGAGAACCAGGTCATCAGTTTATCGGTGCCCGCCTATCGCAGCGCTCCTCTGCGGATTGTTTAGGGTTGTCTCCCATAGCCTTTCGTCATCCACGACTAACCCACAAGACAGCGGGTCTCTCACTTGGTTCAGTCTATCAGTGGAGATAGTGTGCTGGTTTGTGGCGCTTGGAATCACAAATGACAGTTAGGAAACCAGTGACGACCAGTTTCTCAGAGCCTTAACAAAAGAGGGAAGCGACTGCTCTGAAGATATTGGTACTACGCCTCCTGGTTCCCCCTACACATTACGAGTCGTATGGCTACCGTATAATTATGTATGTCTTCCAAAGATTTTATTCGTTTCCCTTTCCACCAATCTTAGGATGATCGATGGTTTATTGACGGACAGTATATGTGTGTGTTAAATTATGGTTGGTGTGTTGGCTGCTGCTGGCTCGCTGGTCACCATGAAGACTTACTGTACATATAAATTTAAGTGTCCAGCTCCAGTCGGGTCTTCGTCAGCTTCTGTTTGCTGTAACAGAAAAATGGGATTAGGATGAAGATGAGAAGGGAGAAGAACATGCGTACTCAGAGCTTTATCATGGATTCTTTGTTTTTATTAATATTTTAAGTGTTGATTGTTATCCCTACAGTTCATGGTGATATACTTGCTGGTGCGTGATGTGTGTGTTTGTTTATGTGTGTGTGTGTGTGTGTGTGTGTGTGTGTGTGTGTGTGTGTCTGTGTGTGTCTGTGTGTGTGTGTGTGTGTGTGTGTGTGTGTGTGTGTGTGTGTTTGTGTGTGTGTGTGTGTGTGTGTGTGTGTTTGTGTGTGTGTGTGTGTGTGTGTGTGTGTGTGTGTGTGTGTGTGTGTGTGTGTGTGTGTGTGTGTGTGTGTGTGTGTGTATGGAGACATATTTTTATTCTATTAGTTTAAATTTAATATGTTCTCTCTCTCTCTCTCTCTCTCTCTCTCTCTCTCTCTCTCTCTCTCTCTCTCTCTCTCTCTCTCTCTCTCTCTCTCTCTCTCTCTCTCTCTCTCTCTTTCGGTCATCCATAATTACCAACCTCATTCTTACATTCAGAGGTAGTTACACTATACTTTTTTTTTCAATTTAGAAAAAGTAAATGACTACGTATTATTTACGAGAAAACTAACTATACTCATGACCTAGATGGTGTCTATAGCATAACATATTGATTACCAGCTGACAGACACACAGTATCTTCTTCTAACGCTTGAGAAGGAAGTGAATTTCCACACATTACATATCTTTTTCTTTATCCTATTTTTTCTTGATATAGTGATTTGATTAATCTGTTGCGAATACTTTTTAAGAATGCTTCGCTTCCTAGGGAATTATTGTTTAACATATTTGTGTATGTTTGCCTTCGTTATTGCTTTCCTTTTTCAGTGTAATTTCGTGTTTCTATGTATTTTTCATGATTTTGTTGCAATTACTGTTTTTCTTTATTTGCTATATCCCATGGTGTTAGACTTTACTTGCCCTCAAAGGGTGTTGCTTAAAATTGCTGATATAGCTGCAAATATTATTTTTTCATAATTATAGATATTGTTGCAAACTGATGTCGTAATCATTGTTTGTTTGATACATCTTTGCTACACTGCCAATGCCTTGTGAGGCGTTGACTTGTTCTCAGTATCATGAGGCACATGATAGTAATATGCCCGTCAGTTCCTCCATCAAGTGTATATCGCGGCTATGAGCAGTGTGTGGCAGACATTCAGGCAAACCCCACCTCTTCTCTTCCCTTCCAAGTGTGATTCACTTCATTACCAGATTTCTACAGCTTAACGAAACTTAAGATAACAAGTAAGATCATTAGGTAGGGTAAGATTATCAGAAGAGAGGTGTGTCTCTTAACACCAGGAAAAACGTAATAGGTGATGTCATGCAGTGGAA
>JAPQNM010000049.1:13332673-13342673 GCA_029783475.1 Metacarcinus magister
AGGCATCGTCCTCAGAAATGACAGTACTTGATTTATAGAGGACATCATCTCGAAGTAGAAAGGAGTCTGGGGAGAATGGCAAGCTTGGAAGGTTATTGGCATCACCTGACTCAAGGTAGTAAATGAGACGTGTGCAGAAATGGTCAGAGCGTTGAGAGGATTTGACTTCCTCAAGAGTAGGGAGTGACTGTGATGTTGTAAGCAGAGCAACAGGAGCGACATGACGGGACAGAGCGTCAGCGACAGAATTAGCTTTACCTGGGATGTACGCGAATGAAGGATTATATTCTTGAACGGTGAGTTGCCAACGGGCAAATGTTCCAGTTAAGCTGGTTCCTTTGAACAACTCTGTGACAGCAAAATGATCGGTCAGAACGTGGATACGATATCCGAGTATTATGTCTCTGAAATGACGAAGTGACCAAACCACTGCGAGAGCTTCGCGGTGTGTGACGCTGTAGTTGCGCTCAGCAGCATTGAGCAACCGACTGGCGAAGGCAACGGCGCGTGATTTACCGTTGTTGTCACGTTGCATGAGGACAGAACCGATACCGATGTTTGACGCGTCAGTGCAAAGGGTAAACTCCTTGTTGAAGTCGGGAAAAGCGAGGACGGGAGCGTTGCATAAGGCTTGTTTGAGGGTAGTGAACGCATTCTCGCGCTCGTCTGTCCATTCAAATTCTATGTGCCGTTTAAACAGGGATGTGAGTGGTTGAGCGATCTTACTGAAATCCTTGATGAATTGGCGATAAAATCCTGCGAGACCAATGAAGCTACGAACGTCGTCAGCAGAATTAGGAGTCGGGAACTGTGATATTGCATGAATCTTGTCATCAAGGGTGTGGATACCATCTTTGTCGACTTTATGGCCTAAGAATTTGATTTCGCGCTTGAGAAACTGACATTTACTGAGCTTTAGCGTCAAACCGGCTTTCGCGAAACGTGACAGAACGTCCGATAAGGTATCGAGGTGCTCGGGAAGGTCTTTGGACGCGACTATTACGTCGTCCAAGTAGCAAAACACCGAATTATCTAAGAGGCCAGAGATAACTGAGTTCATTAGACGCATGAATGTTAAGGGTGAGTTTCTAAGACCCATGGCCATACGCTTGAAGGCGTACTGGCCAGATGATGTGGTGAACGCTGTGTAGGGCCGTGAACTTTCTTCCAGTTCGACCTGGAAGAACCCAGACTGAAGGTCGAGGGTAGAAAATACACTGTTTGAATCACCTATTGACTGGAGGAGATCAGATAAAGACTGGCATTGGAAATCGATCGGGAATCGTCGCGGCGTTTAAACCACGGAAATCGACGACGACTCTCCACTCACCATTGGACTTAGGGACGAGAAACAGCGGGGCATTGAATGGCGAGGCCGCAGGTTCTATGATGTCCTCGTCCAGCATGGCTCTGACAGCGTCGTCCATCAACGTCCTGCGGCTATGCGGGATGCGATATGCCGGGACGTAGGTGGGTGTCGAGCCTGGGGTGAGGTGGATGGAATGGTAGACAGCATCGGTCTTTCCCAGAGGTTCACCCGGAAGAGAGACACAGGACCTGTAAGCCGATAAGAGGGAAATCTACATCACCAAGATGCTGAGCAAGTAGAGGGGGAGGCTGTAATGGAGAGTCTGTGACAGGTGGTGAAGACAAGGAAATATGACAAGAGGGATGAGGCGACAGGGGTGACAGGGGCAGGATAGGGGAGAACTTCACCTAGAGTCACGCCGGATTTAAGGAATATAGGATGATTAGTGAGGTTCTGAATTGCAATACGGCAAGAACCATCATCCTCGAGAGTCGTAAGAACTGACTCGAGAGCGACACCATTCACTCGGGCAGAGTCGGGCAAACATAAGACGTCTGTCCCGGGGAGCACACCTTTGACGGCAACACGCACCAAACAAAGGTCGGTCTGTGTGACTACCACAGGGGAGGTCAACACAGCTTTCCTGAGTCTGGCGGTCGAGAGGACGTCAGAGAGTGTTGTGGGGGAAAGGTTGTCGGTGTCGCTGGGCAGCGCTTCGCTAAGCGAGTCGGCTGGCGTGGAGGATGACAAGGGAGGGGCAGGTGTTACTGAGGGTGACTTGGGCAAAGAGGGAGAGACGGGAGGTAAGTCATGGCAAGACGTGGGCGTGGCAATATAGACATCAGGTGAAGACGGAGACTCATGGGAGGGAGAGGCAGAGATGAAGGTACCATTCTGGGCAATTTGATGAGTGGAAGGGAAAAGTGAGATGTTGAAATGAGACATAGTATGGTAACCTATTAACATGTCAGCTGAGAAACATACATCATCAATGACATAGAAATAATCTGATATGGAAGGTTCAAGTGGAGACAAGGAGACATCGAGGAGGACCTTGCTATGAGGCATGACAATGTTACCAGAGATACCACTAACGGTGATGTCCGGAGGATAACTCTGAATTTTATGCTTCGAGGCGACAGAGAGTTTGTCAAAAGCATGAGATTTGATAATGTTTACCGCGGCGCCAGAATCGAAAAACGCGCGGCATGTATGAGAAGCTGATTTGACAGCAGCAGTAAGGCTTTGAAAAAATCCGGAGGATTTTACAGGAACACAAGGGAGAGGCGCTGGCTGAACGGCAAAGTGAACGCGTGTTTGAGAAGACGTACTGGCGGCGGAAGGTGCAGCTGTCTTAAGGATCGGTTTAAGGATCCAGGGGGCTCTGTGAGGCTCCGGCGCGAGGCGTTTCCCGAATAATGAGAAGAGGATTGCATCTGCGATTTATATAATCGGTATTCCGTTAGCGAGTGGCCACGTCTGTTGTGAAGGGAGCAAAACGCATTTTGATTGAATTGAGAGCGGCCTTGGTCGTCGAGCAAAATGTGGCAGTGAGCTAACACATGACCTTTGAGTCCACATCGGTGACAAGTTACATTCCTCGACGGTGAGCGAGGACGAGATTGAGATCTATAGTGATAGCGTGATAAAGGGCGAGAACGTGAAGTTGGTGTGAGACTGGGGAGAATTTTGGTACTGAGAAGCTGGACTCACGGTAAAGAGAGGGGGGTCTGAACTATACTGACTGGTTGAGGAACGGGCGGCGATTTCTCGGATATTTTCTTACAAAGATCGTACAAGAAATCTTCTTTACTGAACTTAATGTCGCTTGCAACTGTGAATGTCGGTGAGTCGAGCTGGACAAGGAACAGGAAATATGACATGAGACGTTTGAAATCCTCAGAAGATATTTTTCCGTTCTCGTCGATCCCCTGTGAGGATTTCATCTGGTCTGTTGGTTCTGCACTTGGAGAGGATGCAATGTTTTCTGCTTTATAAACATCGTGCCTAGAACGGGCAACATGAGTGAGGGTCTGAGCAATTTTAAGGAACGAGTGAGTTGCACCTAATTTAGAATGACCAGAAAAATGAGAAATTAAGGCGGCAGTGAACTCATCGTACGTGGAGAAACTGAGGAATTTATCAGTTTTTATTAATTTACCAGCAAGACTAGAAGGATCGTGACAAATGACTAATCTCTCAACGTCTAAACGGGCAGAGCGACGTGTACATTCGTCAGCGACACGACGAACAAAAGCGTGAACTTGTAGCAGTCTCCCCTACTGGCTTAGAGAACATGCGGTAACACGTTCCCTGAAAACGTGGGTCGCGCAGCCATACTATTGTAACTTTGTTTTTATTATATTTTTCATTATTTATTGTATTCAATATATATATCTTTATTTATGTTTTTCTTTATATAATATTATTATATATTATGTTGCGCTGCTGACCAGCGCACACCCATCAACTTGGCGCGCACTGTCCTCAGACAGTGCTCATATTCAATTATTTATATTTGTTTTTTTTAAATGTTTATTTTATATATATATTCTATATTTTTATGAATAAAATAACCTCAACTGGACATGAGTTTTCTCTCTCCAGTCGACCAACTAGCATTACACACCCCGAGCACCATTTACATTGGCGAACCCGGAGTGTAGCTATGGTCGTAGATAGCTTCTAGCCTGTGCTAAAAAGAGCACAAATCTCTTAGTGCCAGGACCTGGATCTTATAGATTCATTCGTCCAAACACTCCTAAGGCAATAAGCTTCGCCTCCATTATGGGGTTTGCGAAGTTGAGTCTTAGGCCGAGAGAAACTACACTTATTTGTGTAGCTGCTACTTAGAAGGTTATCCCCTCCCACCCACCCTGGCACCTTCTGTGTCCCCTCAGACGCCCTCACTGCGTCATCGGCACGGCCTTATGCCCTGCCCCCTCAGACGCCTTACTGCGTCTTCAGCGGCCTAATGCGCACGCATGCGCGGCCTCTACCCCCTCAGACGCCCTCACTGCGTCATCGGCACGGCCTTATGCCTTGCCCAATCAGACGCCTTACTGCGTCTTTAGCCGCCTCACGCGCACTCTACATCCTCTGACGCCTTCTTGCGTCATCATGTGTCCTCAACACACCCCCTTTGCGCCCTCAGTGCAACATTATGTCCAACTCCTGCCCCCCGCCTCGCGGCGTTAAAGTGATCTCCACCATCGCCACTCATCGCCCTGTGGATTACTCATCGCCCTGTGGATTACTCTACTCTCCCGTGGATAGTACAGTACGGTGCAGACAACGCTCCAGCAGACGTCCTCTCACTGCCATGTCGTCTTCTCACACTCCCAGGTATCAAGGTCGCTCTACGCTGACGGAACTACAGATGCAGATCGTCTCTTTCCGTCAGCTTCACGACCTCTCACCCTGGCATCTGAGCTTCACGGCACATCTGGGAGGACTTCCCCTGGACCCACACCTGCACCGACTGTCAAGTCTCCATGGTGACTCGGCACTTGACCTCGTCGGCCCCCCTGCCCCACACTGCCGGTTATCGCTACATCCTCTCGGCAACCGCCGCTACAGGACTTCCAGTTACCACCCGCAGTCGAACGGCATGGTCGAACGGTCATCACCAGCCTCAGCCCAACGCGAGAACTGGTCCCAGGCGAACTTGCAACCACAGGAAGACATCTTTCCTCCTCCCTCGTCACTAGGGGGATAGTATTGTAGCAGTCTCCCCTACTGGCTTAGAGAACGTGCGGTAACACGTTCCCTGAAAACGTGGGTCGCGCAGCCATACTATTGTAACTTTGTTTTTATTATATTTTTCATTATTTATTGTATTCAATATATATTTTTATTTATGTTTTTCTTTATATAATATTATTATATATTATGTTACGCTGCTGACCAGCGCACACCCATCAACTTGGCGCGCACTGTCCTCAGACAGTGCGCATATTCAATTATTTACATTTGTTTTTTTAAATGTTTATTTTATATATATATATATATATATATATATATATATATATATATATATATATATATATATATATATTCTATATTTTTGTGAATAAAATAACCTCAACTGGACATGAGTTTTCTCTCTCCAGTCGATCAACTAGCATTACCACACCCAAGCACCATTTACAAACTGACTCAGAGTCTGTACCAGAAAATGGAGGAATAGAAACGTTATCTGATATGAGAGTGACTTGAGGGGTGAGAGTGGGAGTTGGTTGGCCGACAGACATCGTGGAGGAATGTGCAATAATTTGAATTCACTGAACAATAGGGAAACGAACGAAAATTGACGGGAAATTAAAGCACAATGAAGAAAGACGTACAATCAGGAAATAATAAGTACTTAAGTAAAGCCGTGGGGTGGAGGCTAGGATGATGTAACACGTGGCGGCTGGACAGGCCACGTGGTGAGGTGGTGGGTGGTGATGATGTAGAAGCTCCGGGCGAAGGCGACCGGACGGCAGAGTCCGAATGGAAGGAGAACGAAGGTCAGGACGAAGATGGAGGTGGAGGTGATGATGTGGACGTCAAGACGGGCAGGAACAGGTAGAACAGGCGCCGATAAAGAAGCTTCTTGAGGCACCAGGTACCGCGAGGAGGCTCGTACTCACTCAAGTAGACTCACTTCAGCAGGAGACTACTGCAGAAAGGGCGACGAAGGAACGTGACTGTGAGGGGGCGCAGACAAGGAATGCCAGGGGCGAGGTGTAGGGCTGTGGTCACGTAGGGCTCCGGGTGGGCGCACGGTGTGGTAATTCCCCGCGCCCGAAATACACCAGAAGTTGAATGGTCTGGTCAGAAGAAACACAGCTTCAGGTTTTCTTGATCTTATTGAAGAGATGCACGATATATATTATATACAGATTGATGGGAGACTGGAACTCCTTGGTCGCCGAGAGAGAGTTGATGTGATGTGTTGATGTGAGAGTCTGAGCTGTGTCTGACTTAGAGCTGGGGAGAGTCTCTATTTAAATCAGCCGGAAGGCGAGAGAAGAGGGGTTGAACCCAGGTCGCGCCGGGTAGCGATGGAGCTTGTGATTGGCCAAGGGATAATGGGATATTGGGTCAAACCACGACTCGCCTGTTGGAGCCGTACCTGGGAAGGGCTTGGCTGACTCTTGGGATCGCGCCTCCAATGAGGCTGATGGCTCTCCAGAGACTAGGCCAGGAAGCGAAAATAACTCTCTCTCTCTCTCTCTCTCAGCTACTAATATAAAAGAACTACTTAATACTATTTTATAAGATATATATATGATACATGAGGCAGGACTGTTACATAAAAAGCGCGCACATGTAAAATATTTAATATCACAAAACGAAAACGATAAGATAGAATATGAAAGACTAAGACGCGAAACAAAAAAGATGATTAGACGAAGTAAAAAAAATCTCGAAAAATATATTGCAAATATGATGAAATGAAATTTAATATCAAATGTTTTGCATATCGGTAACAATAATCAATACACTAAATATGTAATGAATGGCTCCGAACTTTCCAAGGTTAAATTAAAAAAAAATTAAGGGTAACTATTAGTAGCGACTTCAAATCAGATAAATATTGTTCAGACGTTGTTAAGAAAGTTAACAAACTGGTCGGCTGCATCGGTAAAACTTTTGAGTATAAATCTGAAAAAGTTATCCATACACTATATAATGCACTCGTACGTTTCTCATCTAGAATATTGCATTTACTGTTGGTCACTATACTATAAAAAAATATTGATAAGCTGGAAAGAATACAAAAAAAAGTTACTATATGATCCCAAGATTACCTGCTCTGAAGGGTTGTACCTTAGACTCCCAACCACTGAAAGACACCTCTAGATGTCTGTCCTTCAGGTAGTCGATGATAAGTGGCAAGAGTGGCCCGTCTATGCCAGCAGCGTGGAGCTTAGTGATTAGAGCTGCTTGGCACACCCGGTCAAAGGCGCCATCTATGTCTAGCACCACGACAGCTGTGGCCTTGCTTTGATCCAGGGTGGCACTTAGCTTAGAAGTCAGCAGCAGGTGTAGGTCCGCTGCTGATCTTCCCTGTCGGAAACCAAACTGCCTAGTGCACAGCAGGTGGTGCCTTTCGAGGTGCTCCATCATTCTTGAGGCCACCACAGTTTCCAACACTTTGCTGAGCGCCGGTAGTAGGGACCACATTGCTCAATTTCCAAGACTTTGGCCATGTGGTGGTATGAGGGCAGGGATTGAAAAGAGTGGCAATTGGACGCACCAACTAATTAGCACATCGGCGGAGGAGACGAAGATTAATGTTGTCCGGGTCATGGTTTGGCAGAACTTTGTCGTCCATGAACGTTTCACACACAAACACTATGTCTGCTCGGACCCTAGATATAACACTGTGAGTTAGTTCATCGATATTAGTTTGGAACCCTCTTAAATTAGCTGACACTATAGTTAGTTCATTGTTGGCCGACTTGATGCTGCATAGGGTACTACTATGGCGCAGCGCCATAGTGAACACTATAGAGCGACGCGGTGACAGGCCAGCTGTGCTGGGGGACAGGGGCCGTGTGGGGGAAGGGGCACTAGTTGGTGCCCAGCCACATGAGCTGGCGAGGCTGGTAGAGCTACCAGGTGAAGTTTCTCAGGGTGAGCAGAGTTTCCTGTCCACTCTGCTTGACTGCATGCACCAGCTACTCCTGCCTTTGGTCCGCAATCTTTACCCGGCAGGTTAGTGTGGTGTGATAGTGGCCCCAGCAGTAGTCACACGCCTCCCGTTTACACTGATCCTCAGTGTGGCCCTGACACTTACACCGAGGTCCCCACGGCGCCCCAGTTTTCCAGCACAACTGGCCTGTCACCGCACCGTCTTATACTGTTCACTATGGCGCTGGGCCACACTAGTGCCCTATGCAGCAACAAGTATGGCTCACATGTCTGGGGGGGCTCAAATCACACAGCTCTTTTAAACAGGGTGGAGTCTAAAGCTTTTCGTCTCATCAACTCTCCTCCTCTAACTGACTTTCTTAATTCTTTAAGTCACCGCCGCAATGTTGCATCTTTATCTATCTTTTACCGCTATTTTCATGCTGACTGCTCTTCTGAACTTGCTAACTGCATGCTTCCCCCCCTCCCGCGGCCTCGCTGCACAAGACTTTCTACTTCTTCTCATCCTTATTCTGTCCATCTTCCTAATGCAAGAGTTAACCAGTATCTTCACTCTTTCATCCCTTACACTGGTAAACTCTGTAACTCTCTTCCTTTGTCTGTTTTTCCACCTGCCTATGACTTGAACTCTTTCAAGAGAGGAGTGTCAAGACACCTCTAATGTTAACTGGATCTCCACCCCTTGCTTCTATTCTCCTACTGTCCTCTTTACAGGGTCTGGCGACAAGCGGGATTTTTTTTTTTTTTTTACTTATTTCTGTTTTCCCTTAGCCATTACCCTTTTAATATATATAAAAAAAAAAATAAAAAAAAAAAGTCGGCCAACAGTGAACTAACTATAGTGTCAACTAATGTAAGAGGGTTCCATACTAATATCGGTGAACTAACTCACAGTGTAATATCCAGGGTCCGAGCAGACATAGTGCTTGTGTGTGAGACGTTCATAGACGACAAAGTGCCGCCAAATTATGCCTGTGTGCGTGGGTATTCACCCTGGCTGAGGAAGGACAGAAACACACAAGGCGGAGGAGTGGCATTCTGCTACAAAGAAACTGTGAACATTCATATAGTGGAGGCCCACATGCCTGTGCCCGAAGAGCTCAAGCTACTAATATTGAAAATAATTGGCAGCGATGGGAATGATTTACTGTATGTTGGGTGCTACCACCCTCCCTCACAGGATACAGTATTATTGGACTTTCTAACAGTAAACCTCAATCTTATAATGATGGCAAGCCAGTGTAAAAAAGTGATTCTTATAGGCGACCTAAACCAAGGCATTATCAGGGATGCCTTCAACACCTTACTGGATGTGCATAATTTACACTAGTATGTCAGCTTCCCCACCCACATATCCGGGTCATCACTGGACCCTGTGGTGACAGACCTGCCTCCGCACACTGTTCAGTGCCTACCACTGGATTTTGTGGGTACCTCAGACCATGTGGCTGTGTTCACCAAGATTCACTTAAAGAAGCCACGTGAGAAGAATTAATCAAAAGAGAGCGAGCGATATATATATATATATATATATATATATATATATATATATATATATATATATGAATATATATATATATATATATATATATATATATATATATATATATATATATATGAATATATATATATATATATATATATATATATATATATATATATATGTGAATATATATATATATATATATATATATATATATATGTGAATATATATATATATATATATATATATATATATATATATATATATATTATATATATATATATATATATATATATATATATATATATATATATATATATATATATATATATATATAGAGAGAGAGAGAGAGAGAGAGAGAGAGAGAGAGAGAGAGAGAGGAGAGAGAGAGAGAGAGAGAGAGAGAGAGGAGAGAGAGAGAGAGAGAGAGAGTGAGTGAGTGAGTGAGTGAGTGAGTGAGTGAGTGAGTGAGTGAGTGAGTGAGTGAGTGAGTGAGTGAGTGAGTGAGTGAGTGAGTGAGTGAGTGAGTGAGTGAGTGAGTGAGTGAGTGAGTGAGTGAGTGA
>JAPQNM010000049.1:13347673-13371753 GCA_029783475.1 Metacarcinus magister
AGGAAATCATAAGCTAAAACAAAACATACTAAAAACAATGATCTAAAAGAACAAAAATCCATAGAAGTAAAAAAAAAAGTAGAGAAAAGATAAATAAAACTGAACTTCATTATAAAAACTAAAAACATAAAAGGTAAAATATAAGATTGTAAAAAGTAAAAAGACTGAAGGAAAAAATAAAAATAGTTTAAAGTAAAATTATAAAGGTAAAAGTAAGATGAAAGGTAAATATTCATGAACTAAAAAATAAAACTGACATTCAGTAGAGGAATCCCACCCAGAGAAGTAGTAAATTGAAAAAACAATCAGCTTGTTTGATAGGCCTCCTGGAAAAGGTAAGTCTTAAGTTTCTTCCTAAAAGCACTTATATCATTGACATTTTTAAGATCATCAGGAAAGCTATTAAAAAGCCTTGGACCCACAACAGAAAAAGTGCGATCACCTATATTCGAAGCAGTGCCTTATTTCAGCAGTACGCAGCTGGCGGAGTGGAACGTATGGAGACAAAAGTTCACAAATGTACGAGGGGGCCACAGTGCTTAAGGCCTTGTGAACTAAGACGGCGACCTTATACTCCACACGTTGCCTCAAAGGGAGCCAATGAAGTCTCTCCAAAACAGGAGTGATGTGGTCACGACGGGCCGCACCAGACACGAAATGAGCTGCTGAGTTCTGCAACTTCTGCAGACAATTAAGATCCTTGCTAGAAGCCCCATACAACAGATTATTACAGTAGTCTAGTCTTGATATTACCACACTTTGAACAATAGCCTTGGCCGCAAACTCATTAAACAACCACGAATCTTGTAAAGATTATGCAATTTAGAATTTATTTCCTTCTTCATGACAGCAATATGATTACTAACTGTGAGCTCACTGTTTAACTAAAATCCGAGGTTACGTATTGAACTACTCTCAGCGATCACCCCACCCTGGAGGCTAAACTCCTGGCGAGCAAGACGACCACGCTGAGCACCACTTCCCATAAACAAAAGTTCAGTCTTAGTAATATTGAGCTTTATTTTGTTCATATGTATCCATTGAGTGACTTCCCCTAAGCCAGACTGCAGCAGACGTAGGGCATTCTCTTAATCGCCTGCAGGAAAAGAGATTGTCACCTGGAGGTCATCAGCATAGCAAATGTGGTTCAGACCAGTAAAAGCAATAACCTCAGCCAGAGGTCGGATATAAAGACAAAAAAGCAGAGGGCCAAGGACAGAGCCCTGTGGCACACCGTAGGAGAGAGGGAGAGAGACGGAGTTTGAATCATTAATACATACAAACTGACAACGCCCCCTAAGGTAACTCTCAACAGAAGGCAACCTCAGTAGAGTGATTAGGACGATAAGCAGATTGACGAGGGTAAGCAAGGTTATTAGAATATACATAAGAAGATAGCTGCTCTGAGACCACCTTCTCCATTATCTTGCTCAAAGTAGGTACATTAGAGATAAGACGATAGTTATTCAAAACAGGCTCGAGTGAAGCTTTTCTAAGTACTGGAGTGACAACAGCAGTCTTGAGATAGATGCAGAGCTTGCCAGTATTAAAGGACAAATTAATGAGAAAAGTAATATAAGGCACTGCTTAATTGACACACTGTTTTAGTAGAGTGATGGGTATAGGGTCCAAAATGCATGATTTATTGGGGAGCTTCATAATGATGTTTCGAGCTGTCAGCTCAGATATAGGATCAAACTGGGACAGGGAGGTGCGACAAGGCTGTGGTTTACAGTTAAAGACACGAGTATGGGCATCAAGTTACTGGCGTATTGAATGCACTTTTTCATTAAAGAAGTTAGCAAAGTCGTCAGAAAGTTAATGACTACTACTGTGTTTAGGGAACAAGCGTTGCTCCCTATTACAAGAGATGGTTTTATAGACCTTGAAAAGCTCTTTGTTGTCTCTATAATAAGCAGTCTTAGTTCTATTCAGCTGTCTATTAAACATGTTCCTGTGAGCTTTAAAGTCAAGGTAATGGTCAGGATGCTTGCTCTTCAGCCACCGCCGCTCATAAGTTCTCTTCTCTCGTTTCGCCATAGTAATATCATGATTATACCATGAGCGGCAAGGCTTTCTCTCTCTCTTTCTCTCTCTCTCTCTTTCTCTCTTTCTCTCTTCTCTCTCTCTCTCTCTCTCTCTCTCTCTCTCTCTCTCTCTCTCTCTCTCTCTCTCTCTCTCTCTCTGTTTAATTTTTATTTATTTATACAAGGTTACAATGTATAGAGGAGTTACAACTACATAACATAAATCAAAGTAACTCTACAAGTTAAAGTTTACAGTTTTGGTGCAGTTTTAGCGGGGAGGTGGTGGTACAATGATCAAGCGTTTGGGCATGTGAACCTAGGGTCCCGGGTTCGATCCTCCGATATCCGCTGGCCACTTGCCATTATTTGGTATTACCGCCGAGTGACTAAAGACTACCCAAATTGCTGTCATACTGTCCTCAGACGGGATTTACAATGTTTATATGCATTTGAGGCTTTAGCAGCAATAGCCTCTTGTTCTTAACATATTCAAGAGAGAACGTAAACATTCGAGTCACTATAAAAGAATCTAAAAACCTACGCCAAATAACAGGCAAGAGGCAAGTCCATCCTGCCTCTTTAAAACCTACTGGCGCCAACGGTTTGTGACATAGAAAGAAAAAAAATCCTATCTTAAAGCCTCCTTTGCTAATAAACTTTTATAGAATTTGATTGGAAAGTACATACAAATTAAGTAAAAGATAAATGTCACCCATTTCCCAGTAACCAGTCATTCACTGTCTTTTTGAAACACTGCACTCTTTTTTCATCAAAGTTTACATCTGACGCAATGAAGGTATTCCACAGTTTTGTGTATTTGTGTGTGAATTGACGTTGCTGGTGCCATAAGCGACATATTGGCTGCAACAGATCACCAGGTGACTGAATGGCTCGCGTGGTGACCTGAGCCCGTCGTAGTGGCTGTCGCAACTCTTATAGGTGACTCACTTTCTCCACCTGCACTTTATACACCGCCGTGAGTCCCGCAACGTCACGACGGTGTTGAAGGGTGTGCAGGCATGTCTCATGTCCGGCGTTGCTGTCTTTGATGAGCCTCGCCGCACGGTCTTGTACTCTGTCCAACAGGGTGAGATGTTTGTTTGTAGCACCCACCCATGCCAGACAAGCGAACTCCAAGGAGGAGCGCACCTGTGCCTTGTAGAGTGTCTCCAGCCCTCTACCATCGAAAAGTCATAACATTCTCCTTAGAGATGCCAACTTTCCGGAGGCTTCCTTGGCATGCCACTCAATGTGGGTTCGGAAGGTCAATCCACAATCATAGGTGACCCCCAATACTTCCACCTCTTCCTGTGGCCTTAGTGTCGCCCCGTTGAAGTTAAGGCGCAGGGCTGTACTTGACCTTGAGACGAAGAGCAGCTGTGTTTTGTGTGGGGCAAACTTTATTTGCCACATATTGTCCTATGCAACGATGCGGCTCAGCCGGGTATTCAGCTGGGACGCAGTAGCGCGCTCTTCCTTTCGTTCATAGCTCTAGGCCAGCGTGATGTCGTCAGCCTAGGCCTTGACACTGGGGATGAGGTACAGTAGGTCGTTAATAGTATATATGTTCCAAAGCAGGGGATCAAGGCAGCTTCCTTGTGGAACACCTGCTTCGATGGGCTGTACCTCCGACTCCCGACCACTGACAGTCATTTTAAGGTGCCTGTCACTCAGATAATCTCTGAGGAGTGGTAGGAGTGCCCCATCTATGCCACACCAAAGCTTTATGCCATACGCGGTCAAAGGCAACTTCAATATATCTCTCTCTCTTTCTCTCTCTCTCTCTCTCTCTCTCTCTCTCTATATATATATATATATATATATATATATATATATATATATATATATATATACATATATATATATATATATATATATATATATATATATATATATATATATATATATATATAGATAGATAGATAGATAGATATATGTCTCTCTCTCTCTTTCTGTATGTCTGTCTGCCTGTCTGTCTGTCTGTCTATCTGTCTGTCTGTGTGCATGTCTGTTTCTCTCTCTCTCTCTCTCTCTCTCTCTCTCTCTCTCTCTCTCTCTCTCTCTCTCTCTCTCTTTTTGCTCTCTCTCTCTCGGTCTTTCTCTACTCTCTATCTCTCTCGCTTTCGCTCTCGCTCGCTCGCTCTCTCTCTCTCTCTCTCTTGCTCTCTCTCTCTCTCTCTCTCTCTCTCTCTCTCTCTCTCTCTCTCTCTCTCTCTCTCTCTCTCGCTTTCTCTCTCGCACACACACACACACACACACACACACACACACACACACACATACACATACACACACACACACACACACACACACACACACACACACACACACACACACACACACACACACACACACACATAATACTAATCTAAAATATAGTAAACTTCTAATGAATCAATGGGTGAAATAACTGATTCGCTCAATCATTTCTTAATCTTCACTTACCGCGACATTAAAAAACATGAACGTATCACTCCAAACATATTTTTTGGTCATTTCATGACCGCATGTATAGCCTACACACTCCCCTACCTGTCTCTCATACTTACATATAACCGCACCTCTACACATGTGTCTCATCCCTACTCCTCCCACCACTCCCTATTTACCACTCCTCCCTACGGGTCCCTTCACCTATACACGCCTCTCACCCGTCGATGTCCCATACAGGCCTGGGCAAATCAGTGCTCTTTCTCCCATGATGACTACGAATCGAGGCAGACCTGCAAGTACTCCAGCATTGGCCAGAACCTTTTTATGAAAAACGTTACAAGCATGAAGGTGAGTATTCAAATTTTTCGAGGGACAGGTGTAGAGCACTTCATTGGTGGGCCACATATGGAGGGAAAAGTTGTGCAAACATTTGGGGAGAAAAGACTGAAATGACAAACGGAGAAAACGTCTTGCACAGGTATAGAGCACTATATGTTGATGCGCAATACGAACTAATAGCAAGTCGTATAATGAGTAAAAATGAAACAAAGGAATTTTTTTCTCTCTCTTTCCTACACTTTACTTTACCTCCAGACATCTGAGGTGATAGACTGGCCTCTCACCATCCATGAGTGGTATACCGAGGTGGAGTTCCATCATAACTCGTGGGTACAACAGTTCATACATTTGCATAACGGAGAAGACACCACTGGCCACTACACACAGGTAAGGCCTACACTCGCCTCTTCGTGGAAGAGAGCCATTCGAAATATTCTAGATGAGGACGTACAAGTGCATTATGTAGTGTAGGGATAACTTTTTCAGATTTATACGCAAAAGTTTTTCCGATGAAGCCGACCGGGTTGTTAGCTTTCTTAACAACGTCTGAACAATGTTTACCTGGCTTGAGGTCGTTACTAATAGTTCCCCTAAGTCTTTTTAATGGTTAACCTTTGAAAGTTCAGAGCCATTCATTGTATATTTAGTGTATTGATTATTGTTACTGATATGCAAAACTTTACATTTATCAACATTAAATATCATTTACCACTTTTCTGACCAACTGACTAAGGTCTCGAGGTTTGATTGAAATTGTAGTTTATCGGCGGTTGTAGCTACATTACTGGTGATTTTCGTATCGTCGGGAAATTTTGATATCCTACAGGTGAGGCCTTCATCAATATTATTGACATAAATTAGAAAAAGAATGGGACCAAGTACTGAGTCCTGTGACACACCGCTTATAACGTCTTGCTAGTTGGATGTTTTACCAATTATGACAACTTCCACACCTAGAATATTGATGCTGTTCTGTAGAGGGATGGTGTCACTTCCGAACTTCAGTTTCCCACGCACCTGGCTCGCGTCTTCCTGAGAACGGGATATCAACATGGCCTGAGTCTTGTCAGGGGCAAATTTGACTTGCCACCTTTCTCCCCAGGCCATGATATCTCCCCCAAGAGTCTATTGACAGGCTCTATCATGTCCTGGAATTCTTCCCTCGCATAACTCCGGGAGAGGGTGCTGCGGGGATACTCTGCAAGAGGTCATTTAGGTAGATGTTCCACAAAACTGGTCCGAGAACGGATCCTTGTGGAACAGAGGCCTCAACTGGGAAGCTGGCCGAGGTGCATCCATTCACCTCGTCATGTAGATTCCTGCCTGTCAGGTAGCTGGAGAACAAATGCAGCAAGTCCCCAGAGATGCACAGCTGTTCGAGCTTGGCCATCAGCCCTCGATGCCATATACAGTCAAAGGCTCCAGCAATGTCCAGGGCAATCACCAGGGAGAGACGGCCGGCATCTAGGGCGTCATGCCAGGACTTGGCCAGGAGAAGAAGGAGATCGGAGGTGGACCGTCCTTTTTTAAACCCAAACTGCCTGGGGGACTGTAGGTGATGTTCCTCTAGGAAGCTTATCAGCTGTTCGCCTATGATCCTCTCGAAGATTTTATTCACTACTGAGAGGAGCAAGATAGGCCGATAGTTACTTGGCTCTGACCTCGCCTTCTTCTTGTGCACGGGTGTGACTTTTGCCTCTTTCTACTGTGATGGCCACACCCTGACCAACAGGCACTGACGGAATATCATCACCAGGGGTCTTGTGAGCTCCTCCGCGCAGTGTTTCAGGAGATGTGGACTCACGCAGTCTGGGCCTGGTGCCTTCTTGGTATTGACACTCTTCAGGTGTCTCCTGACAGCTTCCTCAGAGATCATCACACTCTCCAGACTTGAAGCTACAAGGCATGGGAGGGTTGGGAGTTGTCTGTCAGGTTCTAAGGTTCTCATGTTTTGGCTGAACTCGCGAGCGAGGAGATCAGCTTTATCCTAGCTGCTGATGGCGATGTCCCCATCAGGCTTTCTTATGGACGAGATTAATTCTTGGGAGGCGACGCCTTGTCTCTCCTTCAACATACTTCACCATTATTTGGGGTCAACCTGATTTGAGGACAGTCTTCTTTTTATATTATTTTCCCATCTTGCCTTTGCCCACTTTGCAGTCCTTGTCATTGTTTTGCACGCGGCTCTGTGCAGGGCCTTGTTTTCCTGTGTGGGGTGCCTTTTGTGATGCATCCAGGCTCTGTGTCTCTGTTCAGCAGCAACACGACATCGATACCCAAACCAGGGTTGATCCGTTGGGCTGGTACAGTATTGCCTGTGAGGCACATGCTGCTGCTGTAAGGAATGGAGGGCATTGGTAAAGGCAGTGACGCCATGGTGTGGATCTCCGCTTAAAACTGTGTTCTAGGCAGTCGTTGCTAAGGCCAGCTTCATAGCCGCCTAATCAGCACGGTCCCACAACCAAATGACTCGCTGGTGTTCCTCATCACGAGCTTGTGCAAGGCTGATGGTGGAGAGTACTGCATGGTGGTCGGAACTACCCACACGATCCAGTGGACGACACTGCACACAATCACCTAGCAGGTCTGTTAATACTGGATCCAGGGATCCCCTTCGCTGGTGTATCGGGAAGTCAACGTGGTTGTGGAGTCCCTGCACCACAGTGAGCTCAGTGAAGGCCCTCATTACCAGATGCTGGTTTTGGTCTCTCACAATCATGGTGTCGTCTAGGTGTTCAGTGAGGTGGATAAGGGGGTCAGTCCTTTGCCACTGTAGACGGTATGTGGCACATAGCAGCAGGGCGCTCCTATTCTCAAGGATGATGCTGAAAAAGAGTATTTCCACGATATCAGGGACATTGATTTGCAGTGTGTCCACCTGCAGGCCGTTGCGGTGACACACAGGTATACCTCCTCCCTGACCACCATGGCGATCGCGTCTAATCCAGTGGGAGTAGCCAGGAATTTTGTCGCAAGTTGTGACACAGCTGTCATCTAGGAAGATTTCCACTGTCACCACAACGTCGACACTGTGTTTGAGGACAAAGGAGTGGGTAAGCTCACCCATATTGGTCCTGAAGCCTGGCAAGTTGGCTGATAGGACTCTGAGGCTACTGGCGTCCATCTGTCTTACTAGGCCTGTTATTGGGAGCTGTGAGGTGGGTGAGCCCAAGACTGATACGGGGTGTTGTTTGGAGGGTTGTTTGGCCCTGGATGGTAGCTGGTGGTTTGAGGAGGGAGTGTGTGACGCTCTGACAGGATTGCTCTTATCAGACGCTCCTGTCGGGCTTCGGCTGCCCGTGTGTAGCAGTTGTCCTCCTCGTGGCCACGACGGAGACAATAAGCGCACTTTAGCCTCCTGTTTAATTATGCTTCATGGTTGCGGCAATGTACACTAAGAAAACAGCTTATTGTATATAGGTAACTACACTCAAAATTTTTTTTAATAAATGAGAAAGAGACAAAATCAATTGATTGTCTTATTGTATCCATTATGGTAAAGAGACAATAAGCGCACTTTAGCCTCCTGTTTAATTATGCTTCATGGTTGCGGCAATGTACACTAAGAAAACAGCTTATTGTATATAGGTAACTACACTCAAAATTTTTTTTAATAAATGAGAAAGAGACAAAATCAATTGATTGTCTTATTGTATCCATTATGGTAAAGGTTTTGGCTTAGAAGACTCATTACTGCCTTGTGTAACAAGGTTTGCCACTGACCTTAAAAAAAGACAACATTGCTTACTTGTTCCGTTTGTGTTAGTAACACCATATCCATGAATGGGTACAATAAAGGTTATTAAGGAACGCTTATCACATAGGGCAAAACCAATAAAACAGACGTTAAATCTCCTTTTCCTTCTCCCTCCCTGTTTTCAGGTGGTGTGGGGTGATAGCAACAAGGTTGGATGCGGCGCCACACGGTTCAACAACCAGGAGCTCTTTGTGTGCAACTACGCGGTCGAGGGCAACATAAGAGAATTGTCAGTGTACAAGGAGGGAATTCCTGCCTCGGCTTGCACCGCAGGACCATCCACCTTCTATCCAGGCCTCTGCAAGTAGTTATATTTGTTAGGTACTGTACTTTGAATGATTAAAAAAAAAAAAAAAATACGTATTTACTTTATCCCAATGACGCAACAAACGTAAACAATGTTAAACAATAATTTTATATTAATAGAATGGGTACTTACAATTAAGTAAATAGACATGCTGGGTGAAAATGGCATCAAAACCAATCACCCAGCATACCCAAACTGCTCGCTCCAGTTTGGGTAGTTGCTGCAAAACACATTGCCTTGTCGTCCGAAGACAATCTGAGCCATGGAGTGAAGGATACTCCCTGATGAGTCTTGTACCTGAGATTTTGTCTTGTTGCTGGAATATGAGGTGTGAAGTAGAGTAGTTTGTTTAGGACCTTCTCATCCCCCTCCAAGAGGGCTCTTTTCAGTTCTGCCACAGACAGATCTTGGGCACACCGCTTGGCAAACACATTTAGTGTGTTTAAAGCTGCATACCTCAGCAGCATATTTGTGCAAACAAATGTGAATTAATGGTGGGTCACAAAACTATGTGCACGGTAAAATCTCATCAGATGGCGTAAGTAGTCTGCCAAAGTAGGGTTAGCTCGCAGTAGAGGCTTGGTGTAGTCTCCTTTTGCATAGGGAAAAAGATCCGGAATTGCCATGCTGAAGTAACCTGTTGTGAAGTGGGAAATTGGCAGTTGATCTCTAGTAGGCCATTCAACATTTGCTTGTTGGTTATCTGCCTTAACAGCAGGCCTGAGCAAAGTCAATAGATTTTCTTGTGGTATAGGCAAGTCAACCGTATATGATGGTTACCTCGCCGACTCTTCGTTGTGTGCAGAAGGGTGAATTTGAGAGAAGGATTGTACACTTGCATCCTGTGGGTAAATTGATGGGATCTGTGTGAATATCTGAATGTGCCGATAATCTTCGTTGTTTTCTTGAGAATTTGGAGGGCAGGAATACAGGTGGAAAGGGAGGTAGGAGGTAGAAAGGGAGGTAGGAGGTAGAATGGGAGGTAGGAGGTAGAAAGGGAGGTAGGAGGTAGAAGGTAGGTAGGAGGTAGAAAGGGAGGTAAGAGGTAGGTAGGAGGTAGAAAGGGAGGTAGGAGGTAGGAAGTAGAAAGGAAGGTAGGAGGTAGAAAGGGAGGTAGGAGGTAGAAAGGGAGGTAAGAGGTAGAAAAGGAGGTAGGAGGTAGAAAGGGAGGTAGGAGGTAGGAGTTATTAGGAGGTAGAAAGGGAGGTAGGAGGTAGGTCAAGGTGTCTCCTGTGAAAGGTAAGTATGAATATGTGCGACAAGTATTAAGAGAGATAAAGGTTTTTCACAATAATTTACATAATAACAATACGTTTTTAATAAATAATAGCCAACTAAGGGTTGATGCCTACGACCCCTGAACATTTCATTCCGATCTCTTCAGTGGTCTAGAAGGAGATAGAAAACAGACGGACGGACAGACAGACACACATACAGACACAGACAAATTTTGAATGGCGTCATTTCGTAACTTCCAAACTGGTCGCTTCGCTCGCAGTTTGAAAATATTTAGTACTTCAATTTTCATCTTCAAGCACTTTTTGAGACGATTTGGGACAAAATCTGCTAAATTCTTTAAGTGTTGTAGGTCAATACCTGTTGCACTACTTTGATCAGTTGTGGAATGGAGTATGTGTCATGTTGTCTTAACTCCTGTTTAATGATTGCCCACAAATTTTCAATTTGGTTTTAATCTGGGGAATCTCCTAGCCAGTCTTCAATGTACTGAACTTGGCAATCTTGTAACCACTGCCTCACAACATGAGCTATGTGGCATGGTGTACCATCCTGTATTAAAATATCAGTCTGACAAGCCTCAAAACAATTTGGTAGGTGATCACACAAGAGTTCTAGGTTGGTGTTTTTAATGAGGTTCCCATTTCTTTGGAGCACAACTAAGTTCTCCTGATCATAGTAACCAAAAGCACCATAACACCAGACCATAACACTGTCAGGGAATTTTTCTGTCTTCTTTGTGTAGCGAGGGTCTAGTGGTTCATTGTCACTGCGTCGATAGCCTACACATTACCATTTCTATTCCCAATCACAGAAAACATAGCATAGTCACGCCATAGGACTCACCTCCACTTGGTTTCATCCCACAAATAACGTTATTATGGACCCTGAATTCAGCACCAGGGACAATGAAATTGTCACTTTCAATATAAACCTCAAAATATACAAAGATAACGTAAGCAAAGAACTTATCTTCTTATATCCCAAAGATAACTTTGAAAAATTGAGACTGCTGACGACCTCAGATGTCTTGACACTTCCTCTAATACTTTTACTCTCGATTTCTGCAACATTCGTGGCCTTAGATCTAATTTCCACTCTGTGGAACACCATCTCTTCTCCACCAAACCTCATGTGACTACTGACAGCAGCCCCTTCTCTGTTTCCTCCTACTTTCTCTATCTTCATTTTCAATCCAAAGCTAGCTGTTGCGCATATGTGCGTAGCGACATTACTTGCTCTCGTGCCCACAATCTTAAATCTTCTGAATTTTCTACCATCTGGCTAAGACTTCAATGTCACTAACTAAATTCATCTGTGCTGTATATATCTCACCAAATTCCTCTGACTATGTAAAATGCTTTGACTATTTTACTTCCAAAGTGGAGTACATCCTATCTCACTTTCCTTATGCTGAAATCTCCATTTTAGGGGATTTTAATGTTCACCACCAGCTTTGGCTTTCATCTTTTTTCACTGACCAACCTGGTGAACAAACCTTCAACTTTGCTATCCTACTTGGCCTAGAGCAGCTGGTTTAGTTCCCTACCCGTATCCCTGACCGCCTTGGAGACACGCCCAACTTTCTTGATATTTTCCTAACTTCCAACCCTTCAACTTACTATGTTAAACTTTCCTCTCCGTTGGGCTCCTTCGATCACAATCTTTTTTATTTTTTTTTTACATTAAAAGGGTACTGGCTAAGGGAAAAATAAATTCAGTATAAAAAAAAAAATCCCGTTTGTCACCAGACCCTGTAAATAGGACAGTAGGAGAAATATAGACATGGAGGGAAGTCCAATTTAGTGTGAGAAGTGTCTTGACACTCCTCTTTTGAAAGAGTTTAAGTCATAGGCAAGTGGAAAAACAGACAAAGGAAGAGAGTTCCAGAGTTTACCAGTGTAAAGGATGAAAGAGTGAAGATATTTTTTTTTTTCTAAATCATTAACCGTTGGCACCAGTAGGCATATGGAGGCACAGATGGACTTGCCTCGCCTGTTATTTGGCGTAGGTTTTAAAATTTTTTATAGTGACGCCTCGAATGATTAAGTTCTCTCTTGAATATATTGAGAACGTGTGAGGCTTATGTAATGCCCGAAATCTTTATGTCTTGTACAGTACCCCCCCTATCGTTCTTTAAATCAGTTTTCTATGAAAAGAAAAGTATTTCCCTATATTAGCTTTAATAACATTAATTTCTACACCAAAATTAATTCTGTATACGTTAGTAATAATTTCATATCTCAATGATCAATAATTATGATAATCAAATGTAAGAAAAATTCTTAATGAGTCACCCCAAGAGACGCCACTATGATTCCCGCGGGGCATGCATTGTTTAAACTCAGTCGCGTCCCATCTCCCCCCACGACCAGGTCTGTGTATTGAGTGTTACCTAAACATCTCTTGATATTTCCTAAATCCTTAATCATTCAGTGTTCTCATGTATTCAATAATCTTCCCTGTGAATATGTAAAGTCATTTAAAGCCCTTTTAAGGCTGATTATTAATTAATAATAGCAACTCTTCCATTTTATTATGGGGCTGCATCTGAGACCGCATGGTTCTCTTTCCCCCCTTAAATATGTTTCATTGGTCATTATATATCCCTTTCACCTTAATATTTATGTAATATTGTTCAAGTATTATCCCCTTTGAGTGTGTTGGGAGTGTATTGTTTAACTCAGTCGCGTCCCATCTCCCCCCACGACCAGGTTCCACCAGTGCCACACCAACACACATTCACACACACACACACACACACACACACACACACACACACACACACACACACACACACACACACACACACACACACACACACACACTCACATTGGTTTCCCCATTAGATGTTTGTCTTAGTTTGATCATATGTTTTGATTAAGAAATAAGTCTGGAAAGTGAAAATTAAGTTGGACAGTGTTAAAACTAGGAAAAATTTGTGATTGAATTTATTTTGTGTGTTAAACGAAGTGAAGATTAACATGTGGAGTGACCACCAGTTCATATTGAGGTCTTTTGTACCCGATAACTGAATAATTGCACTGTATGTTAACTTGTGGACAATGAAAGGAAAAGATTAGTTTTGTTAAATTCTTCCCCCCAAAACACGATCAAAACCCGCCCCCGGCATGACACTGGTGGCTTAGCGGTGGGATGAATCAAAGTAATAAATTACTTGGCTAGAGCTGGCACACCTCGTTACCATGTGGAAAATTTAAGTGGAAGACATAGTAAGGTACCAAGGAATTGTATAACTTGTAAAACATTTTGCCTCAGCATTGTAGACCAGTACAGTATGTTTGAAAAAAAAATTTTCCCTCCCAAATCACAATACACACAAACAAAAACACACACTTGTGGCTGACTTCGGAGCACCGAGGACCATCATCCGTGACAGTGGTGGAGAGCACGTACCCAGGCAGTATTAGGAGCTCTACCCGAGACACCATGTCCACTGTTGCCACGCCACGCCCTGCAACCCCTCCCGCAGAAATGGAATCACCGGAAGCTTACACCGTCCTCCCAAGATTATCCTCCCTAACATTCCCAGTGCCCCCGAAGAAGCTGAAGAGCCCCAGTGTTCCCCCATCAACCCTCCAGAGGCCCAGTTTCCCCCCAGATTGCGTACACCTCCATGCAGGTTAAGAAAATGGTAATCGATAGTAGAAAATAGTGTTCCCCCCCCCCTCCTCAAGGTGTCCATATTTTGTAAATGTAATTATATATTTTTTTTGGTATTAGTAAGGATTGATAATCAACTTGGTAGGAATGATGTGAAGTTACCGGCAGATGTGATAAGGTATCTTTACCGATCACACTTTTCCCACTGGACCTAGTTTGAGTCCTGGTATGTTTCTAAAATGTCTTCTTGAATAGTAGTAGTAGAAAGAGAGTTAACTCACTTTATGGAGGGACCGTGGATGGTTTGCCCTCAATACAGTTTTCCGATGGAGAATGGTGAATTAGTACAGTAGGATGTTGTCGAGCTCTGTCATTTGCTTCGTACGGATTTCCCTGCTGCGGATACGAATGGTGAATGGATGTGACGAGTCAATGGGGTAAGGTGACTGAAAATTTATTTATATATCTGTTAAGAATGAAAGGTCAGGGTCCAGAAGGTCATCTTGCAACCGAGTGTGCTGGACTTTCTCTAGTTTGACAAGTCGTCTGCACATTCTTCCGGGTGAATTCTGGGGTGAGAAACTCTAGTGGAAAGTGTATTGTAACAGAGTTCTGTTTGTAAGTGTGCCATTAATCTGTAGCTTCAAGATAAAGGCACTGAAGTTGTAGTTATTATCTAAAGATGGATGGGAACTGTCGGATGTTAAGTCCTGCTGTGAAAATCAAGTTTAATATTGACCTTGCTATGTAACCTAACATTGTTCCTTATGTACCCACACACTCTAATTAATTTTTCTGTTTGTAAATGTGCCTTCAGTCATTATCCAGTCTGAATTCTGGTGTGAGAAAAAGTTTTAAAACGAAGGGGAATCTCATGTAATGCCCGAAATCTTTATGTCTTGTACAGTACCCCCCCCCGTACCGTTTTTTAAATCAGTTTTCTATGAAAAGAAAAGTATTTCCTTATATTAGCTTTAATAACATTCATTTCCAATTAAAATCAAACTCTATATCTTAAAGTAATTGACTTAACTAGATTTCCTTTTACAAGTCACTATTAAGAAAGACGAGGCATTATATAAGCAAGCTTATTCAAACCCAGAGCCTTTTCGCGCCAAATCCCAGTGAGTTATCTAGTGAGCACGGTTTCTCTCATGTATCATTTGAAATCAAGTTCATTAGCTTAAATAGTAACACTTTTTCTACATCACAATTAATTCTGTATACGTTAGTAATAATTTCATATCTCAATGATCAATAATTATGATAATCAAATGTAAGAAAAATTCTTAATGAGTCACCCCAAGAGACGCCACTATGATTCCCGCGGGGCATGCATTGTTTTAAACTCAGTCGCGTCCCATCTCCCCCCACGACCAGGTCTGTGTATTGAGTGTTACCTAAACATCTCTTAATATTTCCTAAATCCTTAATCATTCAGTGTTCTCATGTATTCAATAATCTTCTCTGTGAATATGTAAAGTCATTTAAAGCCCTTTTAAGGCTGATTATTAATTAATAACAGCAACTCTTCCATTTTATTATGGGGCTGCATCTGAGACCGCATGGTTCTCTTTCCATCCTTAAATATGTTTCATTGGTCATTATATATCCCTTTCACCTTAATATTTATGTAATATTGTTCAAGTATTATCCCCTTTGAGTGTGTTGGGAGTGTATTGTTTAACTCAGTCGCGTCCCATCTCCCCCAACGACCAGGTTCCACCAGTGCCACACCAACACATATTCACACACACACACACACACACACACACACACACACACACACACACACACACACACACACACACACACACACACTCACATTGGTTTCCCTTTTAGATGTTTGTCTTAGTTTGATCATATGTTTTGATTAAGAAATAAGTCTGGAAAGTGAAAATTAAGTTGGACAGTGTTAAAACTAGGAAAAATTTGTGATTGAATTTATTTTGTGTGTTAAACGAAGTGAAGTTAACATGTGGAGTGACCACCAGTTCATATTGAGGTCTTTTGTACCCGATAACTGAAGAATTGCACTGTATGTTAACTAATGGAAAAAGATGTGAAAAATTAGTCTTTCTCTTGTTGGTAAATAATAATTATACAAAGAAAATTAGAAGTTATTTCATTCGTGACATATGTCTCCCCCAGTGGTAACCAGAGTGACTCCTTGTGGCTAAGGTTTATTACTACCAAAATTATAACAACATTGACCAGTGGCCAACTTTCGAAAGGGTTCCTACTTCCCTCAGAGTAGGTGGTGGCAGCGAAATACCGACCCGCTTAATAACATCATATATAAACCCTAGAGCATGATCGGGAGGTGGTAATAAATGGTAATCATAACAGAATAAGAAATAAATAAACAAACGTGGACAACGCCCGCCCCCGGCATGACACTTATTACTGCTACAGCCTCAGATGCATATTAACGTTGTAAGTCTCGTCTGAGGACAGTATGGCAGCAATTTGGGTAGTCTTTGGCCACTCAGCGGTGATATCAAATATTGAAAAGTGGTCAGCGGATATTGGAATTCGAACCCGGAACCCTAGGCTCCCATGCCCGAACGCTGACCACTGCACCACCGCCTCCCCAAAGAAGATACTGGTTAACTCTTGTATTAGGTAGATGGACAGAATAAGGATGAGAAGAAGTGGAAAGTCTAGTGCAGCGAGGCCGCTGGAGGGGGGGAGGCATGCAGTTAGCAAGTTCAGAAGAGCAGTCAGCATGAAAATAGTGGTAGAAGATAGATAAAGATGCAACATTGCGGCGGTGACTTAAAGAGTGAAGACAGTCAGTTAGAGGAGGAGAGTTGATTAAGCGAAAAGCTTTAGACTCCTCCCTGTTTAAAAGAGCTGTATGAGTTGAGCCCCCCGAGATATGAGAGCCATACTCCATACATGGGCGGATAAGGTCCCTGTACAGAGCAAGCAGCTGAGAGGGAGAGAAAAAGAGACGCAGACGCCATAGGATACCAAACTTCTTAGAAGCTGATTTAGCATGAGTAGAGATATGAAATTGCCAGCTTAGATTTTTAGTAGAGGATAGACCGAGTATGATTAATGTGGAGGTTGATTGATTGATTGGTGACAATAGATCATGGTGCCGCAACATCGAGGTCATTTGGCACCGTACTTAAAAAAACTAAAAATTAAAAAGCTACATAAATACTACTTAAAAAGAAAAATAAATCTACAGGAGATGGAGAAAGCCACTTTCCTGTAGGAATTTTAACACTTCATGTCCCGGGGAGAGTGCCTCCTCCCCCAGCACCAGAGAGAGAGAGAAACTCCCATCTCTGCTCCGACACTGGGCGAGGTACTGCTCTCGCAGTTCCCTCAGACTGGGGCACTCGACCAGCAAGTGCCGCACAGTCAGGGGAACTAAGCAATCATCACAATAGGGCTCAACTCCCCGGGACATGAGGAAACCATGGGTGAGGCGGGTATGGCCCGTCCGTAGACGGGCCAATGCTGTCTCACGGCAGCGGCCTCGGACGTGCGCATAAGACCAGGGGCTCACAGCCCTTGCGGTAATTGCACCCATCTTGGAGGTAGCTCTATTGGCATTCCATCTCTCTTGCCAAACTACAACAATAGCAGCTCGAATTGTGGGAAACAGGTCTCTGTGAGGGACGGGGCAGGTAGTGACTTGACGTGAGGCGCCAGTCTTAGCTAGCTCATCTGCCTTCTCGTTCCCTTTAACAGAGACATGGGCTGGTACCCAACAAAAAGTAATTCTGTGCCCACGACGGGCTGCTAGTACGAGCCAGTTGAAAATTTCTGAGACTATTGGATGTACGTTATTAAAATCCTCAAGGGCTGACAAAGCTGCTCTGGAGTCGGAAAAAATAACAAAACCTCCAACATTCAAGGTAAAAAGAGATTTTATCGCTACTAAAATGGCCCACAGCTCTGCGGTAAAAATTGATGTACAGGGGGGTAGACTGCCGCACCGGGTAAAATCAGGGAAGACCGCTCCAAATCCGACGCCTGCATCGGATTTGGAGCCGTCAGTAAAAATGGGCGTGCAACCCTCATGTACGGAGGCATGATCGGTGAACAAAGTCCTCGCAGCATGCTCCGACATAGCACTCTTGTTAGCCGGCATGTAACGGCAATACGATACTGCCAGCCGCTTCCACGGCGGGACAGGCAATAATCGTGGGACAGCTATGGCAGGGCGAGGAAGGGACAACTCTTCAATCACGCCACGAGCCCGAAAGCCAAAAGGCTTTGGGAAGTGCGGGTGCTGGGTGAAAGTGGCGTCCCGTGAAGTGTCCGTCACAGCACTGTAAGTGGGATCACCATAGAGACTTTGGCATCTGAACCACAAACGTGCCATCTGAGTCTGACGGTGAAGGTCGAGGGGTAACACTCCTGCATCTACGAGTAGACTGGGGATTGGACAAGACCGAAAGGCGCCCGTCGCCAGTCTGATTCCACCGTGATGTACAGAGTCGAGAGTACGAAGGCGAGGGGATGTGGCTGAAGCGTAGACTTGGGAACCGTAATCTAACTTGGACAGAACGAAACAGTGATATAAACGGAGGAGAATGGTGCGGTCAGCTCCCCAAGACACATGGGAAAGAAAACGGAGCAAGGACATCCGTCGCTGGCAAGCCGCTTTCAGGTCCCGCAGGTGTGGCAACCATGTAAGGCGTCTGTCAAATATTAAGCCCAAGAATCGAATCGTTTCAACTACTGGCAGTCTCCTGCCATAGAGGTATAGGTCTGGATCCCTAAAATCACCTCTGCTTCGAGAGAAAAGCATAGCAACCGTCTTTGTGGGGGAAAAGTTAAAACCCTGTCTATCGGCCCAACGGGTGACCCGGCCAAGAGCCAACTGGATGTGTCGCTCGGCCACATCGAGACGAGAGGAAGCGTAGGAGAGGGAAAAGTCATCAGCATATAGCGTGCATCGAAAGTCCCGGTGGACGCACTCGGTGATGCTATTGATGGCAACGCTGAATAGAGTGACACTGAGGACACTACCTTGTGGGACTCCTTCTTCTTGCTCAAAAGAGCTAGAAAGAGCAGTGCCCACCCTCACCCTAAAAGTACGGTCCTGTAAAAAAGACCGGAGGAACAGAGGGAGGTGACCCCTGAATCCAACCGTATGGAGAGCTCGTAGAATGCCATACCTCCAGGTGGTGTCGTATGCCTTTTCAAGGTCGAAAAAGACGCTCACAACCCGCTGCCTGCAAGCAAAAGCTTGGCAGATAGTTTTTTCTAATCGCAGAAGAGCGTCTAAAGTAGAGCGAGATCGACGAAAACCACACTGTACTGCCGAAAGATGGCCACCCTTCTCAAGGAACCAGACTAGACGAGTGTTAATCATCTTCTCCAAAATTTTAATCATGCAAACGGTAAGGGCAATGGGTCGATAGCTAAGGGGGAGTGAGGCGTCCTTTCCAGGCTTGGGGATTGGTATGACTATAGCAGACTTCCAGGAGGGTGGTACGTATCCGTCACTCCACATCCTATTAAATAATCCTAGGAGGAAGGACAGTGATCCAGAATTTAGGTGACGGATCATTGAATATGTAATGTTATCTGCCCCTGGGGAAGAGTCCTTACAGGAAGATAAAGCTGAACGCAGTTCTGGTGGAGAGTAAGGGACATTGTAGTTTTCACCCCCACGAGATGAAAAGTCTAGTTGGCGAGCCTCGTCTGCCTCAAACTGGCGACGCACTGCTGGAGATCTCGAGGCCCGGCTGGACACCAAAGAAAAAGTCTCAGCGAGTGTGTTGGCTACCGCCTGGCTGTTAGATACCTTATCCCCGTTGACATGGAGGACCGGAGGCGGACCTGGAGAGAACTTTCCTGCTATCTTCCGCACGCGCTTGAATACCTGCGACATAGGTGTCTGCACGTTCAATGTGGAGACAAAAGATGCAAGGGACTTACGGCGAGCATCCTTGAGGACTCGGCGAGCCTTAGCTCTAGCCAGTCTGTATTGTCCCCGGAAAAATTCGGTTTTGTGTCGACGGTACCTACCAAAAGCTCGACGACGCTCTGTCACTGCCTGTCTACACTCATCAGACCACCAGGGGACCGGTCGGCGCTTGGTAAACCCTGTGGTCTGAGGGATGGAAAGCTCACCAGCTCGCTGGAGTATAGATGTAAAATACTCGACAGCGCTGTCTATGTCTAAAAACTCATCAACCTCGCAGTCAACTATGGCAAGTTGTTTAAAAAGTCCCCAGTCAGCGCGGTCTAGCCGCCAGCGGGGGACACGGGGTAAGGGGAGGACGTCGGGAGAAGACAGGAGTATAGGGTAGTGGTCACTCCCACAAAGATCTCCTGTGACGCTCCATGTGAAGTCAAGTAGGGTGTCAGGAGAACACAATGATAAATCTAGAGCCGAGGTGGTGTCTGTCTGGATGTGGTAGTGTGTATGGTCACCGGTGTTAAAAATACCTAGATCTAAGGCTTCAACCACAGTGGCAATCATTGCTCCCCTGGGGTTGATAAGTGTATCTCCCCACAGGGTGTGCCGACCATTAAAATCTCCTAAAAGAATAAACGGGGAAGGCAATTGCTGGACTAGGGAAACGAAGTCCTCTCTGTCTACTGGAGAATTGGGAGGGAGGTATAAAGAGCAGACAGTGTAAGTTCTCCTGAGGTGGAGCTGGACAGCCACCAGCTGCAGGGGGGAGACAATATTAAAAGAGGTAAAAGCAATGCCGCGTGAGTTATCTAAAAAAATTGCTGTTCCACCATGATGGCCTTGCGCGCGATCATGAGGAGAGTAAAAGCCAGAGTAACCCCTGGATGTAGGATGGGAGGACGAACCAATCATAGTCTCCTGCAGACAGACACAGACCGGCTGGTGTCTTCGCAGGAGTAGACTGAGCTCCTCCCAATTTCCTCTCAACCCACGAAGGTTCCACTGTAAAATATTAAAAATATTAAATTTAACGGTGCGTGGGGAGGCCCCTAGAGGAGACCCTCCCAACACCAGTATCCTTCTTGCTCTTACCCTGCCTAATGGCAGTGGCTAGAGCAGTGGAGGCAGTGGACAATCGCCTTGCAGTCTTTCCTAGCCCAGTGGCCAGTGAGGTGGCCACAGCAGCAGGAGCAGTGATGACGGCGTGAGCCGACAACGGGGTAGGAGTGACGGCCGGAGCCGACACCAAGGCGGGAGTAACGGCCGTAGCCGACACAGGGGCAGGAGTAACGGCCAGAGCCGTCACCGGGGCAGGAGTGTTGGTCAAAGTCAAAACGGTCGGAGCCGAAACCAGGGGGGGGAGTGACGACCGGGGCCGACAGCGGGGTGGGAGTGACGGCCGGAGCCGACACCGGGGTGGGAGTGACGGCCGGAGCCGACACCGGGGTGGGAGTGACGGCCGGAGCCGACACCGGGGTAGAAGTGACGGCCGGAGCCGACACCGGGGTAGAAGTGACGGCCGGAGCCGACACCGGGGTGGGAGTGACGGCCGGAGCCGACACCGGGGAGGTAGTGACGGCCGAAGCCGACACTGGGGTAAAAGTGACGGCCGGAGCCGACACTGGTGGGGGCCTTCGAGGCCCACCAGAGGGTGTAGAGGATCGTGCCTCCTTAGGAAGGGGCACCTCCTCGATGGAGTCTTCACTTCTGCTACGCTTATGGTGGGATGGCGTAGCAGTAGGGGTCTGAGTGAGTTCCTCTGACACCTCCATGGATGTAGAGGGCAGAGCAGCAGGAGCAACAGCATTTTTGTTGGAATCATTTTGTGGCTTAGCCACTTGGTGCACTGTAGCAGTCGTTTTGCGTAATGACGTCTATTATTATGAGAGGAAAGCATAGTTGCATAAGTCACTCCTGGATGTATATGCGTAGTAAGGACTCTACGCTTTGCCTCGGCAAAATCAATTTTCTCCGTGGTCCTGATGGAGAGTACTTCCCTCTCAAATCTGTAGCGGTCGCAGTCTTTTGAGTAAGCTGGGTGAGGTCCGTGGCAGTTAAAGCAAGAGACAGGACCAGGGCAGGTCGTGCCATCGTGATCCGTTGTACCACAGGACGGACACACCGCTGGTAGGCCATCTTGTAACCTACGGCAGGAACGACTGACATGTCCGAATGCCTGACAGTGATAGCATCGCCTAGGGGACGGTATGTATGCTTTTACTGGGAGGCGGAGCCACGCCAGTTTGACAACTTCAGACAGTTTGAGTCGGTCGAAAGTGAGAAACAGGGTAGGGGTGGGAACAAGAACTCCATCAACTTTCCTTTGTAGGCGATCAACTCCTACAACACCCTGATCACTCAGTTCGTGTAGAAGCTTTTCGGTTGAGTAGCGCATGACGTCACGAGAAAAGATGACCCCCTTACACTGGTTGAGGGTAGCGTGTGGAGTACACGCCACCTGCGTTCCAGGGACAGAGGAGATCGCTCTGAGGCGAGCACTCTCTTCCGGGGACGACACCTCCACTAAGAGACTACCATCCCTTTGGGAGGAGACCTTAGGTTCGCGTCCACACACTTTAATGAGTGCTCTATGTACGTCAAATATGTCTAGATCCATGACAGACAACCCATCAAGAGACTTGATGACAAGGAATTGTTCGTAATATGCCGGTTCGAAAGTACCTGGTAGAGTCTGAATGAGAGGGCCTGAAAAGCCCTTCTGTGCGTTAACGCGTCTTTGTTTTCTTGGCTTATAATTTAAAAATTCTCGGTTCGAATCTGTAGAATTCGAAGCGGAGGGGACAGTGGTCCTAGTTGCACCACCCGTGGCCCGGAAAGGCTCAAGCGTGGCGATAAGGGAAGATCGAGAAGAAGAAGCCGGGGACGAGCGGACGTCAGGGAGCGAGCTTGGTCGCGAAAGTGGTGGTGTAGATGCCATAAAATATTAAGAAAGCTTTCGCTTCCCCACCCCCCCACCCACCACGGAGCCCAACAAGGGAGGGATGTATGTTGGGGCACAACGGCTCTCAACAGCCCTAGGGGTAGTAGGGGAAGTATACGCAGCCACTGCCTGGAGTGAGGTGGCAGCCGCGGGACCGTTGCGGTGCCCACCAGACAGCAGCCGCTTGACCCTAGCCAACGCATGACCAGCCGATTGATCCAGCGGGGCCACACTGGACCACCTGTCTTACCCCAACTCCCCCACCAAAGAAGTGTGTTGTCCACCGCAGGGAACTACCTCCTGCCCTGCGGTGGACTCAACTCCCAGATGAGGGAGCGCGGGGAGTATACAGGACGCCACGCACGGCAAACACGCTGGGAGGCTTAGTCCTGCCCTAGATGTAGACGGGTAAGGACGAGCAACATCACCGGTAGGCCTCCTCTACCAGTGATGAAGGGGGAGTGCTTGGTCCACGAGGCCGACGGACACCAACCCTACAGAGACGGACAGGGCCCCGCAGGAGGGGGCGCCGCCGACCACGCTTCAAGCCCCGCCACCACATCAAGGTGACTCCCCACGGCGGGGAGAAAGTATGAGGAATGTATAGCTCCATGCCAGAGATAATCAGCTCTGTTATGCGCTCGGCACAAAGAGAAGGATCTCTGACATGGAAGCAATAATCATCCCAAGGAAAATCAGAATAGTACTGCCTCATGTCCTTCCGCTTAGCAGAGTTGGAATGCCAGAAGCACCTCTGCTTATGCCGGTCCTGAGGCTACACTGGAGTGATAGGACAGGTAACGGAAATAAGATTGTGATCGGAGGAGCCCAACGGAGAGGAAAGTTTAACAGAGTAAGCTGAAGAGTTGGAAGTTAGGAAAAGATCAAGAATGTTAGGCGTGTCTCCAAGGCGGTCAGGGATACGGGTAGGGAACTGCACTAGCTGCTCTAGGTCATGAAGGATAGCAAAGTTGAAGGTTTGATCACCAGGTTGGTCAGTGAAAGAAGATGAAAGCCAAAGCTGGTGGTGAACATTGAAATCCCCTAAAATGGAGATCTCAGCATAAGGAAAGTGAGATAGGATGTGCTCCACTTCAGACCAGTAGAAGCAATAACCTCAGCCAGAGGTCGGATATAAAGACAAAAAAGCAGAGGGCCAAAGACAGAGCCCTGTGGCACACCGTAGGAGAGAGGGAGAGAGACGGACTTTGAATCATTAATACATGCATGCTGACAACGCCCCCTAAGGTAACTCTCAACAGAGGGCAACCTCAGTAGAGTGATTAGGACGATAAGCAGATTGACGAGGGTAAGCAAGGTTATTAGAATATACATAAGAAGATAGCTGCTCTGAGACCACCTTCTCCATTATCTTGCTCAAAGTAGGTAAATTAGAGATAGGACGATAGTTATTCAAAACAGGCTCGAGTGAAGCTTTTCTAAGTACTGGGGTGACAACAGCAGTCTTGAGATAGATGCAGAGCTCGCAAGTATTCAAGGACAAATTAATGAGAAAAGTAATA
>JAPQNM010000049.1:13378555-13383555 GCA_029783475.1 Metacarcinus magister
GGGTGATAGGACAGAACCCTGAGGAACACCACTGTTGATAGTTTTAGGAGCAGAACAATGACCGTCCACTACAGCAGCAATAGACCGGTCGGAAAGGAAACTAGAGATGAAGGTACAGAGAGAAGGATAGAATCCGTAGGAGGGTAGTTTAGAAATTAAAGATTTATGCTAGACTCTATCGAAGGCTTTCGATATGTCAAGGCCGACAGCAAAGGTTTCACCGAAGTTCCTAAAAGAGGGTGACCAAGATTCAGTTAGGAAAGCAAGAAAATTACCAGTAGATCGGCCTTTACGGAAACCATACCTGCAATCAGAGAGAAGGTTGTGAGCTGATAAATGCCTCATTATCTTCTTGTTAAGGACAGCTTCAAAGGCTTTAGAAAGGCAGGAAATCAAAACTATAGGGCGGTAGTTAGAAGGATTGGAGCGGTCAACCTTTTTAGGGACAGGTTGAATGTGAGGAAACTTCCAGCAAGAAGGATAGGTAGAAGTAGAGAGACACAGACGAAAGAGTTTGACCAGGCAGTGAGCGAGTTTGGAAGCACAGTTTTTGAGAACAACAGAAAGGACTCCATCCGGACCGTAAGCCTTCTGAGAATCAAGGCCAGAGAGGACCTGGAAATCGTCATAATAAAGAATTTAAATTTTAGAGATGAAGTAGTCAGAGGGTGGAGGAGTAGGAGGAATATGCCCAGTATCATCCAAAGTAGAGTTGGTAGCAAAGGTTTGGCCACGCCGCCACGCCACGCCACACTATATAACGAGGCTAAGCAGCGGCAGCGACACATTCCAGCAGTTACACTCACCGCGACACACACTGCACCCTGCTACAGCCTGAGTCCCTGTTACACCTCACGACACGTTGGAATTTTTTTTTTTTTTTTTTTTTTTATCTTTTACCCATGGCGCCGGTAGGCTTCAGGGAGACCTTAGATGGTTGGCCACCGCCCGTTAGTAGCGCGGGTTAGATTTTTTAAGTGACGCCTTGTAATACGAGAGCAGACGTTGCCTTACCACGTCCTGGGACGCTGCCTCATCTCACCACGCACTGGACCTCTGCCAGCGTACCTTCTGGCTGCTATGTTAAGCACGTCCCGTCTCCAGTGTGGAGCTTCATTTATTAACTTGTGTTTCTTGTGTGATTAAAGGGTTAAAAGCATACCTGTACGTTTACAAACCCCGTTTGTGCCACTACAACATCACACCCGGCTGTTCATCCTCCCAAACGGGTTGGTCGATAAATGCGTACCTAGGGCAGAGGACACGCCAATCACTCTTGACTTGCCCGCATTCTGACACCTACCAATGAGCGGGCAGGTCAGACATCCCCCTTGTGTCAGAGATGTTTCTCCAGAAGTCAGTGCACGCCTGCAGTGACTTACTACTCTAGAGGGCTCTGTATTGCCCAACCAACCAAAGTGTGGTTCCTAGGTAAAATCTGGGGAAGGTAAACTGTGAGAACTCGGATGTCACAGTGGCCCTGTGTCCCGGGGTAACGGATTAATTTTCACCATAGGCTCAAAGGCCAATGCAATGAGTTCCTGCAGCTACGCGCATCTACATACAGCGTGTGCCCCGACTTTACCTTAAGGCAGTGAACATACACGTGCACAAACACACACTCGCTCACGGATGTTACATGCTTTACCCTAACAGCAGTGCCAGCAGTGGATGATGCTACAACATATTTGCTAACAGATGGTGGGCCCACAATAATAGGGTTGATAGATAGATAGATAGATACATTTATAGATAAATCGATAGATAGATAGCTAGATAGATGGATTGATTGTTTGATTGATAAATTCATAGATAGATAAATAGATATACAAATATAGTAGTTGTGCCGTTCGTGTAAGCAAAGACTGGTGTGTCGTAGCAGGTTCAATCATCCAAAGGGCTTCGAGCTGTAAACATAATGCGTATGACTAACACGTTTAACAACAACAATTGTAACACTGATTCTGTCACATCGTACGTAATGAAACAAACAGCAGAGCGAGAACAAAATTAATTACAAGCATACTTTCTAACTTCTAGAAATTACAATCATTGATGTATCCTAAAATCCAATTAATAGCAAAAACTAATCCGACAAATTAACATGGTAAAAAATCCACTTGAACTATCAATACCTACAACACTAGCTTCTTCTGTTTGTTTATACCTCAACAGTCCATAGCTTAACTTATTTCATCCGACAAAGGGACCCATGGAGATAGGAGGAAGACTGGAGATCCAGTAAACGCACTACAATGACTGCCACCCCTAGCCCGTCCACTATGACTTCCAGTACACAACTGATTCACAAAAAAAAGCGAATAGCCCCACGCGCACTCCACACATAGTTAATACAATAAATAATTATAATTCCTGATATAATATTAACATAATTGGTTGATTGATAGAGTATAATCATTATTATCATTTCATCTGAACGATGCCGGTGAGCAGCCAATGGGTCAGCCTCCAACTGTGACTACTCCCAGTTTGGTGCTTTCAACGCAATGTCGATGTACCCCAACTTCGAATGTTTCCCTGATCGATTTGAAGTCACAGAAGCAGACAAGAAGGCGATCCTTATCACGCACAACAAAATGAGGATGAAGGTCAGTATCACAAGAAATCCATTGAGATGGTGGATTTCCTGTATTTGTAAATTTTGTTCGTTCTTTTCTTTGTTTGATTGTGTTTCCGTTCTATTTTTTGTTAGCTTTTAGGAATGACCCCCAGATGCTACATCGTGAGAACCTAACAGGTAAAAGGAGAACAACTGGTCTAAAGAGTTGTATCAAATTGATTTCCTGCCGCTAACTCCAATGGTATTGGATTGATATTTGCTGCTGTTACCAATTGTAATGGTTTGATTCATGTTGAAGAAGAGTAGCGTAACTTGAACGTAGATCTGCGCGGAAAGGCAGGAGGAGTGTGAGTGACTGCGTGATGTGTAACAGAGGCCTTGTCACAGGAGCCGACTTCGAGATTGGTAGAGTTGATTCTTTTAATATACATACTTGAATATTTATAAAATGTACATAGAAGATATTTGAGAGTGTCAAAAACCAGCAATGAACACACACACGATATATAATACATTACAGACAAGAGAGTGGATGTTCCCTCACAATGACGTGTCAGTCTTGAACTACTATATGTCTAGTGACAGAGAGGGTGAGAATGACCTAATTTGACCTGGTTCCAAAGGGTAACTGGGACACTGGTCATCTGTTTATCTGAGAGAACGCAGATGTCTCGCCGGATTGACTGGAGTGACCTAAGCTTGGCCCGTTAATCTCAGGGATGGGATGATGATCTGTAAGTGTCTCTGGAACTGAGATGAATTCCTCAAAGAATGAACGTCGGATGACAGGAACCTGTTACTTTCTATATATAAACAAGAGAGCGAGAGAGAAGAAGATAAATACATTTGGAAGCTATCGAATTAAAGATAAGAGACAGGTGTAGATTTTACAGAGTAATTAGCTTGTGATAGGTATATCAAGTAAATGTAATCACTACATATCGAAGAAATGAACCGAGGATACAATGGAAGGAAGAATAATAAAAAGGAAACAGAGAAAGGAGCTCTGAGACAAGTGAGGGAAAAGTGATGTGAAGCCACTGAAGTTCATCAAGTTACAGCGCTTAAGGTAGGTGTTTCCTGCAACTTTATCTAAATTCACTATTATCTGTGGTACTGTGGTAGTTTTCTATTTTCAATAACATAGAATAATAAGAGAGTGTATAATTTTCAAAAAAGTTGTATCGTACAATGTTCATGTATCTGTTCTTCACCTTGTTGTTCCAGTGAGAAACTATTCTTATATAATGAATCAAGATAGGAAGACATCAACGCACAAGGCTACAAAAAATTGTTTGATAGTGTGACACGAGTAGTAATGGGATAGGTATTCGGATGCAATATTTAATCTTGTAGTGTAATAAGTCCCACCCGTCTTCTCTGCAACAGGTGGCCATGGGATTCGAAGAGCGCGGCAGCCCAGGTCCCCAGCCCTCTGCAGCCAACATGAAGGAACTTACTTGGGACGATGAATTGGCTCAGCTGGCTCAGGTCACAAGACACTAACACACACACACACACACACACACACACACACACACACACACACACACACACACACACACACACTCTCTTCTCTCTCTCTCTCTCTCTCTCTCTCTCTCTCTCTCTCTCTCTCTCTCTCTCTCTCTCTCTCTCTCTCTCTCTCTCTCTCTCTCTCTCTCACTCTTTTTTTTCTACTCTCATTTTCTCTCTCTCTTTTTTATTTCTTCTCTCTCTCATTCTCTCGCTCTCTTTTTTTTCTTCTCATTCGCTCTCTCTCTCTCTCTCTCTCTCTCTCTCTCTCTCTCTCTCTCTCTCTCTCTCTCTCTCTCTCTCTCTCTCTCTCTCTCTCTCTCTCTCTCTCTCTCTCTCTCTCTCTCTCTCTCTCTCTCTCTCTCTCTCTCTCTCTCTCTCTCTCTCTCTTTAATTTTATTTTATTTAAACAACATAAACTACATAACATAAATCAAAGTAACTCTACAAGTTAAAGGTTAGAGTTTTGGTGCAGTTTTAGCGGGGAGGTGGTGGTACAATGATCAAGCGTTTGGGCATGTGAACCTAGGGTCCCGGGTTCGATCCCCCGATTTCCGCTGGCCACTTGCCATTATTTGGTATTACCGCCGAGTGACTAAAGACTACCCAAATTGCTGTATTACTGTCCTCAGACGGGACTTACAATGTTTATATGCATTTAAGGCCATAGCAGCAATAGCCTCTCGTTGTTCTTAACATATTTAAGAGAGAACGTAAACATTCGAGGCGTCACTATAAAAGAATCTAAAAACCTACGCCAAATAACAGGCAAGAGGATAGTCCATCCTGCCTCTATAAAACCTACTGGCGCCAACGGTTTGTGACATAGAAAGAAAAAAAATCCTATCATAAAGCCTCCTTTGCTAATAAACTTTTATAGAATTTAATTGGAAAGTACATACAA
>JAPQNM010000049.1:13388555-13403555 GCA_029783475.1 Metacarcinus magister
CATCTTCCAAGTGGCCCTTAGGTCCGTCAGGTATGACACGTGCTGTACCTGCGACTTGTGCAACACGGTCAGAGTAGTAACCCCTTGCGATTCTCCAAACTGTCCCACAGTAGTTCGGCTGCATCCATCTGCCATGTTGCTGTTGCTGCTGCTGCTTCTGTTGCTGTTAATATTGATATTATCGCTAGAGGTGAGCGCCGCTGATAAAGCGTTCTATCCGTTTCTGTACCTTGTCCATAAAACTGGTCCGAGAACGGATCCTTGTGGAACAGAGGCCTCAACTGGGAAGGTAGCCGAGGTGCATCAGTTCACCACGACATGTAGATTCCTGCCTGTCAGGTAGCTGGAGAACAAATACAGCAAGTCCCCAGTGATGCACAGCTGTTCGAGCTTGGCCATCAGCCCTCGATGCCATATACAGTCGAAGGCTCCAGCAATGTCCAGGGCAATCACCAGGGAGAAACGGCCGGCATCTAGGGCGTCATGCCAGGACTTGGCCAGAAGAAGAAGGAGATCGGAGGTGGACCGTCCTTTTCTAAACCCAAACTGCCTGGGAGACTGTAGGTGATGTTCCTCTAGGAAGCTTGTCAGCTGTTCGCCTATGATCCTCTCGAAGATTTTATTCACTACTGAGAAGAGCAAGATAGGCCGATAGTTACCTGGCTCTGACCTCGCCTTCTTCTTGTGCACGGGTGTGACTCTTGCCTCTTTCCACTGTGATGGCCACACCCTGACCAACAGGCACTGACGGAAGATCATCACCAGGGGTCTTGTGAGCTCCTCCGCGCAGTGTTTCAGGAGATGTGGACTCACGCAGTCTGGGCCTGGTGCCTTCTTGGTATTGAAGCTCTTCAGGTGTCTCCTGACAGCTTCCTCAGAGATCATCACACTCTCCAGACTTGAAGCTACAAGGCATGGGGGGGTTGGGAGTTGTCTGTCAGGTTCTAAGGTTCTCATTTTTTGGCTGAACTCGCGAGCGAGGAGGTCAGCTTTATCCTAGCTGGTGATATCTATGTCCCCATCAGGCTTTCTCATGGACGAGATTCGTTCCTGGGAGGCGACGCCTTGCCTCATCTTCACCATACTCCACCATTGTTTGAGGTCAACCTGATTTGAGGACAGTCTTCTTTTTATATTATTTTCCCATCTTGCCTTTGCCCACATTGCAGTCCTCGTCATTGTTTTGCACGCAGTTCTGTGCAGGGCCTTGTTTTCCTGTGTGGGGTGCCTTTTGTGATGCATCCAGGTTCTATGTCTCTGTTCAGCAGCAACACGACATCGATACCCAAACCAGGGTTGATCCTTTGGGCTGGTACAGTATTGCCTGTGAGGCACATGCTGCTGCTGTAAGGAATGGAGGGCACTGGTAAAGGCAGTGACGCCATGGTGTGGATCTCCGCTTAAAACTGTGTTCTAGGCAGTCGTTGCTAAGGCCAGCTTCATAGCCGCCTAATCAGCACGGTCCACAACCAAATGACTCGCTGGTGTTCCTCATCACGAGCTTGTGCAAGGCTGATGGTGGAGAGTACTGCATGGTGGTCGGAACTACCCACACGATCCAGTGGACGACACTGCACACAATCACCTAGCAGGTCTGTTAATACTGGATCCAGGGATCCCCTTCGCTGGTGTATCGGGATGTCAATGTGGTTGTGGAGTCCCTGCACCACAGTGAGCTCAGTGAAGGCCCTCATTACCAGATGCTGGTTTTGGTCTCCCACAATCATGATGTCGTCTATGTGTTCAGTGAGGTGGATAAGGGGGTCAGTCCCTTGCCACTGTAGACGGTATGTGGCACATAGCAGCAGGGCGCTCCTATTCTCAAGGATGATGCTGAAAAAGAGTATTTCCACGATATCAGGGACATTGATTTGCAGTGTGTCCACCTGCAGGCCGTTGCGGTGACACACAGCTATACCTCCTCCCTGACCACCATGGCGATCGCGTCTAATCCAGTGAGAGTAGCCAGGAATTTTGTCGCAAGTTGTGACACAGCTGTCATCTAGGAAGATTTCCACTGTCACCACAACGTCGACACTGTTTTTCAGGACAAAGGAGTGGGTAAGCTCACCCATATTGGTCCTGAAGCCTGGCAAGTTGGCTGATAGGACTCTGAGGCTACTGGCGTCCATCTGTCTTACTAGGCCTGTTGTTGGGAGCTGTGAGGTGGGTGAACCCAAGACTGATACGGGGTGTTGTTTGGAGGGTTGTTTGGCCCTGGATGGTAGCTGGCGGTTTGAGGAGGGAGTGTGTGACGCTCTGACAGGATTGCTCTTATCAGACGCTCCTGTCGGGCTTCGGCTGCCCGTGTGTAGCAGTTGTCCTCCTCGTGGCCACGACGGAGACAATAAGCGGACTCTAGCCTCCTGTTTAATTATGCTTCATGTTTGCGGCAATGTACACTAATAAAAAAACTTATTTTATATGGTAACTACACCCAAGATTATTTTGAATAAATGAGAAAGAGACAAAATCAATTGATTGTCTTATTGTATCCATTATTGGTTTTGGCTTAGAAGACTCATTACTGCCTTGTGTAACAAGGGTTGCCATTGACCATAAAAAAAGACAACATTGCTTACTTGTTCCGTTTGTGTTAGTAACACCATATCCATGAATGTGTACAATAAAGGTTATTAAGGAACGCTTATCACATAGGGCAAAACCAATAAAACAGACGTTAAATCTCCTTTTCCTTCTCCCTCCCTGTTTTCAGGTGGTGTGGGGTGATAGCAACAAGGTTGGATGCGGCGCCACACGGTTCAACAACCAGGAGCTCTTTGTGTGCAACTACGCGGTCGAGGGTAACATAAAAGAATTGTCAGTGTACAAGGAGGGAATTCCTGCCTCGGCTTGCACCGCAGGACCATCCACCTTCTATCCAGGCCTCTGCAAGTAGTTCTATTTGTTAGGTACTGTACTTTGAATGATTAAAAAAAAAAAAAAAATACGTATTTACTTTATCCCAATGACGCAACAAAAGTAAACAATGTTAAACAATAATTTTATATTAATAGAATGGGTACCTATAATTAAGTAAATAGACATGCTGGGTGAAAATGACATCAAAACCAATCACCCAGCATACCCAAACTGCTCGCTCCAGTTTGGGTAGTTGCTGCAAAACACATTGCCTTGTCGTCCGAAGACAATCTGAGCCATGGAGTGAAGGATACTGCTTGATGAGTCTTGTACCTGAGATTTTGTCTTGTTGCTGGAATATGAGCTGTGAAGTAGAGTAGTTTGTTTAGGACCTTCTCATCCCCCTCCAAGAGGGCTCTTTTCAGTTCTGCCACAGACAGATCTTAGGCACACCGCTTGGCAAACACATTTAGTGTGTTTAAAGCTGCATACCTCCGCAGCATATTTGTGCAAACAAATGTGAATGAATGGTGGGTCACAAAACCATGTGCACGGTACAATCTCATCAGATGGCGAAAGTAGTCTGCCAAAGTAGGGTTAGCTCGCAGTAGAGGCTTGGTGTAGTATCCTTTTGCATAGGGAAAAAAAATCCGGAATTGCCTTGCTGAAGTAACCTGTTGTGAACTGGGAAATTGGCAGCTGATCTCTAGTAGCCCATTCAACATTTGCTTGTTGGTTATCTGCCTTAACAGCAGGCCTGAGCAAAGTCAATAGATTTTCTTGTGGTATAGGCAAGTCAACTGTAGATGATGGTTACCTCGCCGACTCTTCGTTGTGTGCAGAGGGGTGAATTTGAGAGAAGGATTGTACAATTGCATCCTGTGGGTAAATTGATGGGATCTGTGTGGATATCTGAATGTGCCGATAATCTTCGTTGTTTTCTTGAGAATTTGGAGGGCAGGAATACAGGTGGAAAGGGAGGTAGGAGGTAGAAAGGGAGGTAGGAGGTAGAATGGGAGGTAGGAGGTAGAAAGGGAGGTAGGAGGTAGAAGGTAGGTAGGAGGTAGAAAGGGAGGTAAGAGGTAGGTAGGAGGTAGAAAGGGAGGTAGGAGGTAGGAAATAGAAAGGGAGGTAGGAGGTAGAAAGGGAGATAGGAGGTAGAAAGGGAGGTAGGAGGTAGGTGTTATTAGGAGGTAGAAAGGGAGGTAGGAAGTAGGTCAAGGTGTCTCCTGTGAAAGGTAAGTATAAATATGTGCGACAAGTATTAAGAGAGATAAAGGTTTTTCACAAATAACTTAAAAATTTACATAATAATAATATGTTTTTAATATATAATAGCCATTTAAGGGTTGATACCTACGACCCCTGAACATTTGATTCCGATCCCTCCAATGGTCTAGGAGATAAAAAACAGACGGACGGACAGACAGACACATATACAGACACAGACTAATTTTGAATGGGGTCATTTCGTAACTTCCAAACTGGTCGCTTCGCTCGCATTTTGAAAATATTTAGTACTTCAATCTTCATCTTCAAGCAATTTTTGAGACGATTTGGGACAAAATCTGCTAAATTCTTTATGTGTTGTAGGTCAATATTCTGCCACACCTGTTGCACTACTTTGATCAGTTGTGGAGTGGAGTATGTGTCATATTGTATTAACACCTGTTTAATGATTGCCCACAAATTTTCAGTTTGGTTTTAATCTGGGGAATCTCCTAGCCAGTCTTCAATGTACTGAACTTGGTAATCTTGTAACCACTGCCTCACAACATGAGCTATGTGGCATGGTGTACCATCCTGTATTAGAATATCAGTCTGACAAGCCTCAAAACAATTTGGTAGGTGATCACACAAGAGTTTTAGGTTGGTGTTTTTATTGAGGTTCCCATTTCTTTGAAGCACAACTAAGTTCTCCTGATCATAATAACCAAAAGCACCATAACACCAGACCATAACACTGTCAGGGAATTTTTCTGTCTTCTTTGTGTAGCGAGGGTCTAGTGGTTCATTGTCACTGCGTCGATAGCCTACACATTACCATTTATATTCCCAGTCACAGAAAACATAGCATAGTCACGCCATATGACTCACCTCCACTTGGTTTCATCCCACAAGTAACATTATTATGGACCCTGAATTCAGCACCAGGGACAATGAAATTGTCTCTTTCAATATAAACCTCAAAATATACAAAGATAACGTAAGCAAAGAACTTATCTTCTTATATCCCAAAGAAAACTTTAAAAAATTGAGACAGATTTTCGCAGATACCGATTGGGGCGTAGTTGAGAACGAAACCAAGGAGTAGGCAGTAGACACCTGCTTCCCGGTGGAATACTCCGGGAGAGGTACTTACGGGGATGTAGGCGGTGCTGCAAACTGAGTGATTCCCCGTGTCCTCTCTTCCCGGTTCCCTTAGTGACTCATTTACACAAGAGAGCAGCTGCAGCCTGCCCTCTAAAGACAACTTCTTTTACTACCTACATAACATTACTACACCTTACACTTTTACACTCTCTTCAAATAAGAAATTTAAAAATGGTTAACTGGTTAACTCTTGCATTAGGTAGATGGACAGAATAAGGATGAGAAGAAGTAGAAAGTCTTGTGCAGCGAGGCCGCTGGAGGGGGGGAGGCATGCAGTTAGCAAGTTCAGAAGAGCAGTCATCATGAAAATAGCGGTAGAAGATAGATAAAGATGCAACATTGCGGCGGTGACTTAAAGAGTGAAGACAGTCTGTTAGAGGAGGAGAGTTGATTAAGCGAAAAGCTTTAGACTCCACCCTGTTTAAAAAAGCTGTATGAGTTGAGCCCCCCCAGACATGAGAGCCATACTCCATACATGGGCGGATAAGGCCCCTGTACAGAGAAAGAAGCTGAAAGGGAGAGAAAAATAGACGCAGACGCCATAGGATACCTAAATTCTTAGAAACTGATGTAGCAAGAGTAGAGATAAAAAATTGCCAGCTTAGATTTTTAGTAAAGGATAGACCGACTATGTTTAATGTGGAGGAGAGGGGAAGTTGAGTGTCATTGAAGAAGAGGGGATAGTTATCTGGCAGGTTATATCGAGTAGATAGTTGTAGAAATTGCGTTTTTGAGGCATTGAACAAAACAAGGTTTGCTCTGCCTCAATCAGAAACTAGTGAAAGATCAGAAGTTAAGCGTCCTATAGCATCTCGCCTTAAGTCATTTAATTCTTGTTGGATTGGGCGCCTGTTGTACGACTTTGAAAAATGCAAGGTGGTGTCATCAGCATAGGAGTGGATAGGGCATTGAGTCAGATTTAGGAGATCATTGATGAATAATAGAAAGAGAGTGGGTGATAGGACAGAACCCTGAGGAACACTACTGTTGATAGTTTTAGGGGAAGAACAATGACCGTCCACTACAGCAACAATAGACCGGTTGGAAAGGAAACTGGAGATGAAGGTACAGAGAGGATAGAATCTGTAGGAGGGTAGTTTAGAAATTAAAGATTTATTCCAGACTCTATCGAAGGCTTTCGATATGTCAAGGCCGACAGCAAAGGTTTTGCCAAAGTCCCTAAAAGAGGATGACCAAGATTCATTTAGGAAAGCAAGCAAATCACCAGTAGATCGGCCTTTACGGAAACCATACTGGCAATCAGAGAGAAGGTTGTGAGCTGATAGATGTCTCATTATCTTCTTGGACAAACTCAAAGGCTTTAGAAAGACAGGAAATCAAAGCTATAGGGCGGTAGTTAGAAGGATTGGAGCAGTCACCTTTCTTAGGGACAGGTTGAGTGTGAGCAAACTTCCAGCAAGAAGAATAGGTAGTAGTAGAGAGACACAGACGAAAGAGTTTGACCAGGCAGTGAGCGAGTTCGGAAGCACAGTTTTTGAGAATAACAGGAGGAACTCCATCCGGACCGTAAGCCTTCCGAGAAACAAGGCCAGCGAGGGCCTGGAAAACGTAGTAATAAAGAATTAAAATGTTAGGGATTAAGTAGTCAGAGGGTGTAGAAGTAGGAGAAATATGCCCAGTATCATCCAAAGTAGAGTTGGTGGCAAAGGTTTGAGTGAAGAGTTCAATTTTAGAGAAAGAAGAGACAGCAGTGGAGCCATCTGGGTGAAGTAAAGGAGGGAAAGATGAAGATGTTAAATTGCAAGCAGAGTTAAACCAGGGCTTTTTAGCTTTAGTATTAGAGAAAGTATGAGGAATGTATAGCTCCATGCCAGAGATAGTCACCGCTTTTATGCGTTCGGCACAAAGAGAAGGATCTCTGACATGGAAGCAATAATCATCCCAAGGAAAATCAGAATAGTACTGCCTCATGTCCTCTTACTTAGCAGAGTTGAAATGCCAGAAGCACCTCTGCTTAGCCCGGTCCTGAGGCTACACTGGAGTGATAAGACATGTAACGGAAATAAGATTGTGATCGGAGGAGCCCAACGGAGAGGAAAATTTAACAGAGTAAGCTGAAGGGTTGGAAGTTAGAAAAAGATCAAGAATGTTGGGCGAACTGGGGAACTGCACTAGCTGCTCTAGGTCATGAAGGATAGCAAAGTTGAAGGTTTGATCACCAGGCTGGTCAGTGAAAGAAGATGAAAGCCAAAGCTGGTGGTGAACATTGAAATTCCCTAAAATGGAGATCTCAGCATAAGGAAAGTGAGATAGGATGTGCTCCACTTTAGAAGTCAAATAGTCAAAGAGTTTTACATAGTCAGAGGAATTAGGTGAGAGATATACAGCACAGATGAATTTTGTCAGAGAGTGACATTGTAGCCAGATGATAGAAAATTCGGAAGATTCAAGATTGTGGGCACGAGAGCAAGTAATGTCGTTACACACATATGCACAACAGCCTCAGGACCCGCCTAAGCGGAAGTGCTTCTGGCATTTCAACCCTGCTTAGTTGGAGGACTTAAGGCAGTACTATTTTAATTTTCCTTGGGACGATTATTGCTTCCATGTCAAAGATCCTCTTTCTCTTTGTGCCGAGTGCATAACAGAGGTGATTATCACTGGCTTGGAGCTATACATTTCTCATACTTTCTAGAACACTAAACCAAAACGCCCTGGTTTAACTCTGCTTGTTCTTGTGCTGTCAAAGAACATGTACTATATGGCCATGTACTATGTGGCCAGTTGTTCAATAACAACTCCGGAATTCTCCTTACTTATTCGGTTGCTTTTAAACAAGCGATGCAATTATCTTATTCATGGTAATTTTTTACTATTTACGTAATATTTGGAAATTAATATATCCTACGAGGGTTAGCTTGTGTATCATGGAGCATTGAGGATCTTTGATGGTGATAAGAATGTAAGATACAGAGGAAAACAGATAGAAAGATTTGAACGGGCTTCTTAGCCAGTCCATTGGTAGAGGGGTGTCTTAGTGCTGAGTTAATGTGCATAATTCCACTTATCAGACAAAAAGTTCTGAAATCTTCACTTGTAAAGTCAGTTCCACTATCAATGACCAATGTCACGGGGAAACCATGGGTAGCAAAAATCGTGTTTAGCTCATCGACCGTAATAGTAGTGGAAGTTAGGTGGGGACCAACTTTACTTCAAGACATTTAGAATGATCATCAATAACTATGAGGAAAAGCTTTCCCAAGAATGGTCCGGCATGGTCGACGTGTACTCTAGACCAAGTCACCACAGACCACTCCATGGGTGGAGTTCTGCAACGGGAGGTTCATGTTTATATTTATCACATTCTAAACAAGTCTTCTCAGCAATTTCAATATCCTTATCAATGTTAGGCTACCACATGTAACTGCGACATGTAGACTTAATTTTTGTCATGCCGATGTGTGTGTCATGTAAGAGCCCAAGCACTGCCTCTTGTGAGCACTCAGGAATAATTACTCGTGAGCCCTACATAAGACATCCTGCTATCATTAATATTTCCTGCCTCCTGCTGAAGTAAGGTTTATAGACTCCACCAGGGTCTTTCTCTGGCCATCCCCACAACACCCATTGCAGAACTTGTGACAAAGTGGACTCCTGTCTTGTACTTTTTCTGACAACATCAACGTTCACTACCGATTCTGAACTTAGCATGTTGATCATAAGAACCAGCTCTTCAGGGGTATGACGGCTAAGGGCATCTACATTGGGATTATCAGGTCCTTTCTTGTACAGTATATCATAATTGTAGGCAGACAGTGTGAGAGCCCATCGCCGCACACGTGGAGACGCCATAATAGTGGTGGTGTATGGCAACCCCCAGGGTGGTCTGGTGAGCGAGGTTTGACCTGACCCCCGGGTCGGTTATATTAAATTATAGTTAGTGTCACACGCAAAGGCTTTCTTTGTGGGGCTCCCGTGCAGTTCTAGGCAGAGCCTGCTTTAAGCAGTATATATTTCTGCTTGCTATCGCCATATATATTTCCCCTCTATATTCCCTTGTGCCATTAAACCATGATAAGGAAGAAGCCTATTTACCTTTTTTCCTTGAGCATAACGGGAAAGGGATTACCTTACGGTAGTGAAACAGAGGAGACACGCAACACACCACGCTTGGATTACTTCACGTTACCATGCTTGGATTACTATTATATGGACTACAGTGATTCCACAGACACAGTGATTACACAAACACAGTGTTACACAGTGTTGATGCCTTTATCTATTAACGTTACAGTGAGTTTTGGTGTGATATACTTCAAGCCTGTAACTATTTCTCAGGCGTCTTTATATATATATATATATATATATATATATATATATATATATATATATATATATATATATATATATATATATAATTAATTATTGTCTGTGTAACATATATTTTTATGCCCATATGTATATGTTCTTATGCTTTCCTTGCTTCTGTGGTCACCCCGTGTTAGTTTATATATCTAACTGAGTTCACCCTAAAATCGAGGGACAGGCCATTTTCTGTCACGAAATAATTTATTTTATATTTCTGACTGAGTCCACCCTAAATATCGGGCGACACACCGTTCTCTGTCAAGAACATTTTTATCAGTTACCACGTATCTTTTTTACAAATATTATTCACGAGTTGTAAGAACATAAGAACATAAGAAATGAGGAGACTGCAAGAGGCCAGTTAATGACCTACACGAGGCAGCTCCTTGCCCCCCACCCTTGGAATAATCCAATATTTAGCCATCCCACCTGTCATTCCTATCCATACTCTGATCCAAACGTCTTTTAAAGCTATCTATTGACTCAGCACTTACTACGTGTCTACCCAGCCTATTCCAATCGTTCACCACTCTGTTAGTGAACCAATATCTACCTATGTCTGTCCTGAATCTAAGTTTTTCTAGCTTGTACCCATTTCCACGTGTCCTATCCTGACTACTAAATTCTAAAACCTGATCAATGTTACCCTTATTAATTCCTTTTACCCATTTGAAAACCTCAATCAAATCCCCTCTTGCCCTCCTTCTCTCTAGGGAGTGGAGATTAAGACGTTTTAACCTATCTTTGTAGGGTAAATTTCTCAGCCCCTGAATCATCTTGGTCATTCTTCTCTGGACTGCCTCCAAGGAGCCTATATCTTTCCTATAATAAGGGGACCAAAACTGAGCTGCATAATCTAAGTGGGGTCTTACTAGCGCTAAATACAACCTCAGAATGACCTCAGAACTCCTATTTGTCACACACCTACTAATAAATCCCATTATCTTGTTGGCTCTATTTCTAGCTATAATACACTGTTCCCTGGGGCGCAAGTCACTGCTTATTTGAACTCCTAAGTCCCTCACACTATATGACTTTCCTAAGGTATTGTCATTTAATGTGTAGTCTACAGACCTATTACCTTTACCTACACTCATAATGCTACACTTGTTAACATTAAACTGCATCTGCCATTTCTCTGACCACTCGTACAGCCTATTTAAGTCATCCTGCAGCATCCTAGCATCATCTAAATTCTTTACCGGTCTTCCTATTTTTGTGTCATCGGCAAATTTACTGATATCACTGTTTATTCCTGTCTCTAAGTCATTTATATAGATTATGAATAACAATGGTCCTAGTACTGATCCTTGTGGTACCCCACTAGTGACATTACCCCATTCTGATTTCTTCCCATTAATCTGTACCCTCTGTTCCCTACTAGTAAGCCATCCCCTAATCCACTCTAGTAACTTCCCACCTATGCCATGAGCCTTGACTTTACTTAACAGTCTCCTATGGGGTACTCTGTCAAAGGCTTTACTGAAGTCCAAATAAACTATATCATACTCGTCCCCCTTATCTATGGTTTCAAATACTTTCCTATAGAAGGATAATAAATTTGTCAGGCAGGACTTCCCCTTGCTAAAACCATGTTGACTATGTCTAATTAGCTTGTGTTCATCTAAATGTTTTCTAATTGCCCTTGCTATGATAGCTTCTAACATCTTGCCTACCACTGATGTTAAACTAATTGGGCGGTAGTTACTACTTTCTGCCTTATCTCCTTTCTTGAATATAGGAACTACATTTGCCTGCCTCCATAGCCTAGGAACTACTCCTGTGTCTAGGGATTTTCTAAAAATCATCGCAATGGGTTCAACGAGTTCTTCTCTACATTCCCTAAGAATCCTCGGAAAAATGTCGTCCGGCCCTGGAGATTTAGTCTTTTTAAGTCTATCTATTTCCTTGCTAACTACTTCCCTACTTATGACTATTTCGCTTAATTTATCAACCTCTTGTCCCCTAAAGATCTGTACTGGCTCCAGTTCCCTACCCGACTCTTCCTGAGAAAATACGGACAAGAAGTATTTATTTAATTCCTTACTAATTTCCTCACCATTTTCTATCAACCTGCCATCCATTCCTTTAAGAGGTCCTATTCTTTCCTTTGTTTTAGCCTTGTACAGCTGATAGAATCCCTTTGGATCCTTCTGGGCATCTCTAGCTATCCTAACCTCATAATTCCTCTTTGCAGTCCTAATATCCTTTTTAACTTTCCTAGCTAGGTCATTATACTGCCCTACTACCTGTACTTCTCCCCTTTTAATTCTCCTATAGAGTCCCCTTTTTAATCCAATTTCCCTTCTAATGCTGCTATTCATCCATTTTGGATCATTTCTATTTGACCTAATCCTCCTCTTAGGTATATACTGTTCCTGCCCTGTATGAATTTCCCTAACTATGCTATTATAATGTAATTCTACCTCAATGTTTTGATCCTCCTCTCTGCCTACTCCTATTCCCTCCCAATCTATACTCTGGAGGTGGTGTCTGAGGCCCTGGTAATTGGCTTTTCTAAAATCTGGTACTAAAGCAGTGTTTTGTTCTATCTCCCTCTTTGCATTAATCTTGAATCTAATTTCGTGGTGGTCACTAACATCAAATCTAGCTCCTATCTCAACCTGACTGACCAAAGTTTCATTATTCGTGAAGACCAGATCTAAAATATTTCCCTGTCGCGTTGGTTCCCTTACAAGTTGTGTGAAAAAACCATCCTGGACGACATTTAAGAATTCCTCCGAGCACCCGTCTCCTGTCATACTATCCCAGTCTATTCTCCTATAATTAAAGTCCCCCATAATGCACACATTATTATACCTAGATGCTCTTGCAAGCTCCTGCATCAGGGGTGCACTAGCTGCTTCGTCTAAATCCGGAGGTCTATATATAATCCCTACAACAAACTTTTTCCCTCCTATAATAATGTCAATCCATAATGATTCCGTATTCCTATCTGTTTTTATTGTGGTATTGACATAGCTATTTAATGTGTTTCTAACGTACAGTGCCACACCTCCCCCTCTCCTCCCTACTCTATCCCTGTGAAAAAAAGTGTACCCATCTATTCCTACTTCAGGTAAGAAATGTTTGCCTGCAATATTTAACCAAGTTTCTGTAATACCTATAATATCTAACTCTTCTACACATGCAATACCTCTAAGTGTGTCTATCTTATTTATTACACTTCTACTGTTTGTATAAAAGACACTAAGTTCATGTACCTCCCTCTCTTTACCCCGTCCTTTGTCACTATTACCCTTACCTCTGTTAATATTTAGTTTCCCTGACTGGACTGCCTAACTGCCCTCTCAAGACACTCACTAAGCTCCTGCACCCCCTTCCTACTGAAGTGTACACCATCCCTGGCATACAGCTCCTGTCTCCCATAAAACCTGCTCCACTCATCCATAAAACCTACCCCATCCTCTCCACACATCCTCATCAACCTCTCGTTGAGGCCAAGGGCATGTGAGAGCCACCAGCCTCTAACCCCCTGTCTGGGGAGCACCCCTGACACTATACACCTCCTACCACTCTCCTTTATCTCCCTCAGAAGCTCCCTATACCTATCCACTAGCTCCTCTGACCTTACCCTGCCTACATCGTTCACTCCCACGTGAACCACCACTAACGCCTCCTTTCCCGTCCCCTCCACTACCCTCCTGTATCTCTCTGTCACGTCCTGCACTCCAGCCCCAGGAAGACAACACGTCATCCTCCTCTCCCTGTCGGCCTCACAGAAAGTCTCATCTAAATATTTAATCCTTGAGTCTCCCAGAACTAACACTTCCTGCGACCCTTCTAACCTTTCCCTGTTCTTCCTCACCTTCCCACCTTCCTTCCTCTCCTTCCCATCTAACTTCCTCCTCACTATCTTCGCCTTGGGTGTCCTGTCCCCTTCTCCTGCTACTTCTATCACGACCTCTTCCTCCTCCTGTGTAGCTAACAACCCAAACTTGTTGCTACACTCCACCTCACACAGGGGAGGAAATTCCACCTCACACAAGGGAGGGCTCACCCTCCCTTTCCCTCCCCTATCCACAACCCTCCAACTATCCCCCCCCCTGTCTCTGACCTGACGCTCGTGACCTGACGCTAACTTCTCGCCTTACCTCTTGCATCTGTTGCCTCGTCTGTGCCAACAAAACTTTCACTTCCTTAACCTCCTCCTCTAAAGCTACATTTCTAGCTAACACTTCACACAACTTACATTCACTTACCATCCATTGTCTCTCCATTCCACAGGAACCACACCTCACTACTCCACCCTCCATACCTGTAACCCCCTCGCCTATATTGAGTACAACACACTCAGCCGTCTAAATAATTTTGCCCAAAAATACACACAAAACACAATAAAATACTTGTTATGGTAACAATATAGCCAGGTATCCCTTGTGTTGACGCACTAAAACACAATAAAATATCTGTTATGGATAAATACAACCTGGTATCCCTTGTTAGCGCGAGCAAGTAGCAGCACGTCCTCCTCTGAGCAGGTCAGTTGTGTTTCACAGCGCGCCATTGTTTAGCTATTTATTTGGCTTCATATAATAACGTTTATAGCATCTATTCTTGGCAATTTTTCCCTGTAATTATCATTTGTTACAAATTTGTGTATTAGTACATGATTTCACGATCTGGAAAATCTGTCTCTGTCGTGCTGGAATCACAAATTCCTTTCACTATGGCAAATACTTCAAATCCTTCAGTCCCTCCTTTCAAATTCTTCCCTCAACCCACAATTTTCCTTTATGTGATATGTTGCACTCTGGTGCAACATATCACAAAAATCAACATAAAATTTTTTGTATATAAATTATTTTATGTTAACCCTTACACTGCCGTCTACATCAATTGCTGTAAACCAAATTATTAATTGTAGCAACAAATTGGCAACTACCGGACATGCAAGCATTAACCACGCCCCTTTTCAAATCAGTCACATCCCATCTGTCATAATAATAATAATAATGATGATGATAATAATAATAATAATAATAATAATAATGATAATAACAATTATAATAATAATAATGATAATAACAATGATAATAAGGATAAAAATAATTATATTGATAATAACGATAATGATAATAATACTAATATTGATAAAAATAATATTGATGATAATGATAATAGTAACAATAAGAATTATGATAATAATGAAAATCATAATAATAATAATAATAATAATAATAATAATAATAATAATAATAATAATAATAATAATAATAAGATGAAGAAGGGAATGCGTTGTAATGTAGAGGTGAGGCGTGGGCCACAGGGTCGCCTCTCAGCGACAAATACAAGATACAAAATAATGAATATGAGTGTTTAGGGTAATAAGTGATATTTGTCACATAATACTAATAAATAAATGATGATGATGATGGTGGTGATAATGATAATAATAGAAATAGTAATAATAAC
>JAPQNM010000049.1:13423555-13428555 GCA_029783475.1 Metacarcinus magister
AGGCAGAATGCTAGTCAGAAGGGCTAGTTAGAATGGCTTGGAAGGAGGGCTAGTCAGAAGGACCGATTAGAATGGCCAGGAAAGAGGGCAGTCAGAAGGGCTTGTTAGAAGAGCCAGGATGTAGGGCTAGTCAGAAGTGCTGTTGAAGCCAATAAGCTTATCAGAAGTTTTAACTACCTTTGATCATTATGACTGGGCCTTAAATCCCTTGATATTTGAATACCAAGATCTGTTTCCTTATTAACTACAAACAGTTATTGGCCATTTATTTAATACGTAACTTTTTTTTCTATATCACAAACCGTCGGCGCCAGTAGGCTTTATAGAGTCAGGATGGACTTGCCTCTTGCCTGTTATTTGGCGTAGGTTTTTTTTTTTTTATAGAGTGACCCCTCGAATGTTTACGTTCTCTCTTGAATATGTTGAGAACGACGAGAGGCTATTGCTGCTAAAGCCTCAAATACATATAAACATTGTAAGTCCCGTCTGAGGACAGTATGGCAGCAATTTGGGTAGTCTTTAGCCACTCGGCGGTAATACCAAATAATGACAAGTGGCCAGCGGATATCGGGGAATCGAATCCAGGACCCTAGGTTTGCATGCCCGAACGCTTGACCACTGTACCACAGTCTCCCTACTTGATCTTTATGACTTTCAATGCATATACCTTTGCACCTATCGACGATAAATTCCATATGCCATTTGTTGGCTTAAAAAGTTAATCGATTTAGAGCTGACTGCAAGGTTTCTCTGTCATGAGTATTTTACTGGCAATGTTCGTATCATCATCAACTTTTAATATTTTGCAAGATATCTCTCTATATATGTCATTAACATATATCAAGTAACAAACCATGTAGTACGCCATTTTTCACTACACGAAGCCCCATCTAAAACCTCTTTTTGGTTTCGTTTCAAAAGCCAGTCCTGCAATTAATTGTAAATGTTGCCGGAAATACCGTGTGTCAGTAGTTTCTTAGGAAATCCTTTTGTGGAGCTTTATTAAACGCCTTTTGGAAATCCAGGTATATGACATAAATTTATTTGCTTTCATCGTACACATCAAAAATATAATGAAAAAAATTAGTAAGTTAGTCAAGCATAAATGTTTACAGCAAAAATCATTGTCTTTGAAGAATTTTACCATATTGTCGCGAATGAGGCCATTAATTTGTATTCAACTGACATATGGCGAATCTGTCGGTAATTGCCCAATTGTGACTTGTCGCCTCGTATGAAAATTTATGTTAGATAGGCGTGTTTACAACCCAATGGAACTTAACCAAGTATTAAAGTTTTGTTAGATAAAATTGATAGAGGTTTACTTATTTGATTTTTTTTTTTTTTCCAAAATGCTACGTAAAATTTTATCTGGCCTAAAAATTATTATTAACTTAATTTTTTCCATTATGCGTAGAACGTCGCTTTCTGCGATGAATATGCCATCTGGAATTTTTATCGTTCCTTCTTATATTAAGTTTATGTACTTGTACGCAATCCTCGTCGATAAACATGGATGCAAAATCGTTTTTAATGATTGTAGCTATTTTGTTTTCGTCATGTGTGTGCTTATCATGTTCTTTAGCAAGTAAACCAATATTACAAGCGAGGGACTTTTTAGTATTTACATATATATATATATATATATACATATATATATATATATATATATATATATATATATATATATATATATATATATATATATATATGTATATATATATATATATATATATATATATATATATATATATATATATGTATATATATATATATATATATATATATATATATATATAATATAATTGTCAAATTCTGTGTGTATCTGTCTGTCTGTCTGTATGTATGTATGTTAGCAGTAAAACCTATCTAAATGTGGTCGGATCGAGCTGAAACTTGGAGGGGGTACTCAGTGGGACCCCCTGTGTGTCTTCCACGGGTCAATTTATTATTATTTTTTTAATTAAAATTTTTTATTAAAATTTCCTGGGCAACGCCGGGTTTCTGTCATGTTCACAGGCTATGCCTATCTACATGTTGTTGGATCTAGCTAAAACTTGGAGAGGGTACTCAGTGGACCCCCTTTGTCTTCCCGGTCAACGCCGTGTACTCTGTTAGTATAAATAAATATATATATATATATATATATATATATATATATATATATATATATATATATATATATATATATATATATATATATATATGTATATGAATAAGTTTTGGGGGGAATTATGTTTACTTGTTTCCGATATATATTCTTCAAATTTTTTTTTATATTGCGTTTTAATAATCTCATAGTTTCGCGGCAAATTATGTAAAACTCGATTTTATCAGCTTAATTGCATATTGATATGTATTCATTGTATGCTCGTTTTTAAAGAGAAGGGCTATTTACGGTTTCGTTATTCCACAACTTCGGTTTATTCTTCATAGCTGGACGTCTGTTACCATAAGGTATGTATGAATTTATGGCATTGTTAAACTCTATGGTGAAGAATTATCAGGGCTTATTAATATTTGACAGTTGACATTTTATTCCAATCAGCGTCATTTAAAATTGATCAGTCAGATGAAACTCACTATCTGGTAATATGGTACCTCTTCCATACTAGCTTTTATTTTTACTTCTTTGACATTGATATTGAACTTGATTATACAATGATCACTGAAACTGGAAATTGGGCCGACATTTAATTCATTGACTAGATTTTTTTGTCTTTTAAAAAAATACTGTAAATGATATTGTCATTTTGCGTTGGTTTGTTTAAATTTGGTGTAAGTCACTCTCAAGTATTTTGTATAAGGTGACGCCATGTATAAGAATGAAGTTGATCGCCCCATTGCGTCACAGGTAAAATAAAGTCCACTATGTTGACTGCATCGCAGCGACTTGTTTCAAGGATCAATTCAGAGATTGTTGATAAATTTCTACAGGCTGCCCCGACAATTCCTTTACTTAATATATTTTTAATTGCGATAAAGACTGTCAAAAAACTGTGTCGACGTTGGTGATGGTCTTTATTTTTAGGGAAATTGCTTTGAGAGTGTTGTAAATGTAAAAGATTATGTCTCCGCAATTTTATTCTCTCTTTCGTAACTGAATATTTTGCAGATCGGCATTTAAAGTTCCGCAAGAAAATCTCTATTTGATATGCTGGGCAATGACTCTGAAACTCTAATGATGTGATTATGATCCGTCGTTGCGAGTGGTGTTAAATCTTCAAATCTATTAAGAAGGCTACGTGCATTTTTGTAACACGCTTTGATGTAGCTTGATTTGCGGGTCGTTCTTACTGCTTGCTCCATCAAGATTAAGCTTTTTGATCCGTCCTCGTTGCATTTTACTTATGCAGGGATACCTGATTGCAAAGCAGCCTTCCAAAACGAGCTGTCGGTATATTTTTATTTATTTATTTATTTATTTTTCTTATCCCTTACCCATGGCGCCGGTAGGCTTAATGGAGGCCTTAGATGGTCGGCCTTCGCCCGTTATTAGCGGGGGTTAGATTTTTTTAAGTGACGCCTCGTTTCTTATTGAGAGGCTCATGCTGCCAGCAGAAGCTCCTCAAGCATATAACTTTGCAGTCCTGTCGATGATAGTGTTATGGCAGCATGTGGGTGATCTTAGGCCACTCGGCGGTATTACCAAAGAAAAGTGGCCAGCGGGTACAGGGACTCAAACGCAGGACTCTGAGTTGATATGCCCGACCGCTATTTACTAGGCCACCGCCTCCCCTTGAAAAATATAATTATAATAATAAATAGATCATAATAATAATAATAATAATAATAATAATATAATAATAATAATAATAAAAAAGTATAGTTTAAGTGTACGTCATCGACGTTGAAAAAAATATGTATTATGATAAAATTCGTTCCATAAGTTCATGAAGGACATTCTCCTGATGACAAAGATTTGAGTCTGTTGTTGGTACTGAACACATTGTCATTGTCATAGTGAGCTCCGACTTGCGAGAAGATTCCAGAAATTACATTATTATTACTGTTAGTTTTAAGTTTGTTCTGCTTGATCATACGACAGTATTTTTCAAGCTTCTTTACGTCATTCATGACAGCGTGCATGATAAACAGTGTGCTTAGGTTCGTCTTGCTTGTGAAGTCATAAAGGTTAGTTATTAGGGCCAGTCAGGAGCATAAGGCAGAGAAGCAAGAGAGGAGGGTCTAATCATGAGGGCCAGGAAGGTGGGCTAGTCAGGAAGACCAGGCAGGGGCGCTAGGCATGAGGATTAGTCAGGAATGTCATTCAAGAGGACTAGCCAGGAGGGCCGGGCAGGAGGATTACTTAGGGATGCCAGACAGGAGGGCTAATCAGGATGGCCAGGCAAGAAGACAAGTCAAGATGACCAGGCAGGAATATTAATCAAGAAAGTCAGATAATGGGGCCAGGCAGGAGACCAAGTCAGGAAGGCCAGTCAGAACTACTCAGTAAGGCCAGGCAGAAGAGTAAGTCAGGATGGTCAGTTAGGAGTACTAGTCAGGAGGGTCAGGCTGATTGGTTAGTCAAAAGGGTCAGTCAGGAGGGTTAGTCTGGAGGTATAATCAGTAGGTTTGGTCAGGAAGGTCATACAGCAGGGCCATGAAAGGCCAAGAAGGGCCAAGAAGGGTCAAGAAGGAGATAATGAGGATTATTTATGAGACAGTCACGAGGGTCGGTAACGAGAGTAAATCAGAAAGACCTATTACAAGGGGTAGTCAGGTAGGCTGATCTTCACAATCATTCATGAGGGCCTGTCAGAAGAGCCAGTTAGGAGATCAAGTCAGAAGGGCATACATGTAGTTGTATTGCAAGCAAGGTAATTAGAGAAAATACTCGGTAGAACAGAGCCCAAATCTGTCTCATTTGGCCCATTCCAACAGATTAAGATGACCGGTCCATAAGACACTAAAAAATATTCCATGTACCAAATATCATTCAAGAGCAGGAGTAGGAGGAAGGTGCAGGGATCTGGCTTAGGAAACGACGATTACAAAGA
>JAPQNM010000049.1:13433555-13453555 GCA_029783475.1 Metacarcinus magister
ATATATTTATATATATAAGGGAAAACAAAAATAAGTAAAAAAAAATCCCGCTTGTCACCAGACCCTGTACAGAGGACAGTAGGAGAAATATAGACATGGAGGGGAAGTCCAATTTAGTGTGAGAGGTGTCTTGACAGTACTCTTTTCTAAGAGTGTATGTCATAGGCAGGTGGAAAAACAGACAAAGGAAGAGAGTTCCAGAGTTTACCAGTATAAGGGATGAAAGAGTGAAGATACTGGTTAACTCTTGCATTAGGAAGATAGACAGAATAGAGATGAGAAGAAGTAGAAAGTCTTGTGCAGCAAGGCCGCGGGAATGGAGGAGGCATGCCGTTAGCAAGTTCAGAAGAGCAGTCAGCATGAAAATAGCTGTAGAAGATAGAAAAAGATGCAACATTGCGGCGGTGACTTAAAGAATCAAGACAGTCAGTTAGAGGAGGAGAGTTGATTAGGCAAAAAGCTTTAGACTCCACCCTGTTTAACAATGCTGTATGAGTTGAGCCCCCCCAGACATGAGAGCCATACTCCATACATGGGCGGATAAGGCCCCTGTACAGAGCAAGCAGCTGAGAGGGAGAGAAAAATGGACGCAGACGCAATAGGACACCTAACTTCTTGGAAGCTGATATAGCAAGACTAGAGATATGTAATTGCCAGTTTAAATTTTCAGTAAAGGATAGACCGAATGTGTTTAATGTGGAGGAGAGGGGAAGTTGAGTGTTATTGAAGAAGAGGGGATAGTTATCTGGAAGGTTATGTCGAGTAGATAGTTGTAGAAATTGAGTTTTTGAGGTATTGAACAAAACCAGGTTTGCTCTGCCCTAATCAGAAACTAGTGAAAGATCAGAAGTTAAGCGTCCTATAGCATCTCGCCTTGAGTCATTTAATTCTTGTTGATGTGGGCGTCTGTTGTACGACGTTGAAAAATGCAAGGTGGTGTCATCAGCATAGGAATGAATAGGACATTGAGTCAGATTTAGGAGATCATTGATGAATAATAGAAAGAGAGTGGATGATAGGACAGAACCCTGAGGAACACCACTGTTAACAGTTTTAGGAGGAGAACAATGACCGTCCACTACAGCAGCAATAGACCGGTTGGAAAGGAAACTGGAGATGAAGGTACAGAGAGAAGGATAGAATCTGTAGGAGGGTAGTTTAAAAATTCAATATTCATGCCAGACTCTATCGAAGGCTTTCGATATGTCAAGGCCGACAGCAAAGGTTTCACCGAAGTCCTTAAAAGAGGATGACCTAGATTCAGTTAGGAAAGCAAGAAGATCACTAGTAGATCGGCCTTTACGGAAACCATACTGGCAATCAGAGAGAAGGTTGTGAGCTGATAGATGATGCCTCATAAATCTTCTTGTTAAGGACAGACTCAAAGGCTTTAGAAAGGCAGGAAATCAAAGCTATAGGGCGGTCACCTCTTTTAGGGACAGGTTGAATGTGAGCAAACTTCCAGCAAGAAGGATAGGTAGAAGTAGAGAGACAGAGACGAAAGAGTTTGACCAGGCAGTGAACGAGTTCGGAAGCACAGTTTTTGAGAACAACATGAGGGACTCCATCCGGACCGTAAGCCTTCCGAGAATCAAGGCCAGAAAGGGCCTGGAAAACGTCATACTAAAGAATTTTAATTTTAGGGATGAAGTAGTCAGAGGGTGGAGGAGTAGGAGAAATATGCCCAGTATCATCCAAAGTAGAGTTGGTAGCAAAGGTTTGAGCGAAGAGTTCAGCTTTAGAGAAAGAAGAGACAGCTGTGGAGCCATCTGGTTGAAGTAAAGGAGGGATAGATGAAGAAGTAAAATTGTTAGAAATATGATTGGCTAGATACCAGAAATCACGAGAAGAGTTAGAGTTGGAAAGACTTTGACATTTTCTATTGATGAAGAGTTTTTAGTAAGTTGGAGAATAGATTTGGCATGATTACGGGCAGAAATATATTGGGGATGAGTTTCAGCAGATGGATGTCTACGGTACCGTTTGTGAGCCGCCTCTCAATCATAGACAGCACGAGAACAAGCAGAGTTAAACCAGGGCTTTTTAGCTTTAGTATTAGAGAAAGTATGAGGAATGTATAGCTCCATGCCAGAGATAATCACCTCTGTTATGGGCTCGGTTAAAGAGAAGGATCTCTGACATGGAAGCAATAATCATCCCAAGGAAAATCAGAATAGTACTGCCTCAGGTCCTCCCACTTAGCAGAGTTGAAATGCCAGAAGCACCTCTGCTTAATCGGGTCCTGAGGCTGCACTGGAGTGATAGGACAGGTAACGGAAATAAGATTTTGATCGGAGGAGCCCAACGGAGAGGAAAGTTTAACCGAGTAAGCTGAAGGGTTGGAAATTAGAAAAAGATCAAGAATGTTGGGCGTGTCTCCAAGGCGGTCAGGGATACAGGTAGGGAACTGCACTAGCTGCTCTAGGTCATGAAGGATAGCAAAGTTGAAGGTTTGTTCACCAGGTTGGTCAGTGAAAGAAGATGAAAGCCAAAGCTGGTGGTGAACATTGAAATCCCCTAAAAGGGAGATCTCAGCATAAGGAAAGTGAGATAGGATGTACTCCACTTTGGAAGTCAAATAGTCAAAGAATTTTACATAGTCAGAGGAATTAGGTGAGAGATATACAGCACAGATGAATTTAGTTAGAGAGTGACATTGAATTCTTAGCCAGATGGTAGAAAATTCTGAAGATTCAAGATTGTGGGCACGAGAGCAAGTAATGTCGTTACGCACATATGCGCAACAGCCAGCTTTAGATTGAAAATGAGGATAGAGAAAGTAGGAGAGAACAGAGAAGGGGCTGCTGTCAGTAGTCACAGAGAACTGTGTTTCAGTTAGGAAGAGAAGATGAGGTTTATTGGAGGAAAGATGGTGTTCCACAGATTGGAAATTAGATCTAAGGCCACGAATGTTGCAGAAATCGAGAGTAAAAGTATTAGCGGAAGTGTCAAGACACCCGAGGTCGTCAGCAGAGGGGCAGTCCGACCCGGGGACATTAGTGGTCCCTTCTCCAGATGGGGACTCCGAGGCTGGGTGTGGTGAAGCCATTTTTAAATTTTGATTTGAAGAAAGTGTAAAAGTGTAAGGTGTAGTAATGTTATGTAGGTAGTAGAAGAAGTTGTCTTTAGAGGGCAGGCTGCAGCTGCTCTCTTGTGTAAATGAGACACTAAGGGAACCGGGAAGAGAGGACATGGGGAATCACTCAGTCTGCAGCACTGCCTGCATCCCCGTAAGTACCTCTCCTGGAGTATTCCACCGGGCGGCAGGTGTCTACTGCCTACTCATATATATATATATATATATATATATATATATATATATATATATATATATATATATATATATATATATATATATATATATATATATATATATATATATATGTATGTATATATATATATATATATATATATAATATATATATATATATATATATATATATATATATATATATATATATATATATATATATATGGTTATATAGCAGTTTAAGCCAATGCACAGCTTAACTATTTTGGAATTACAAATGTTATTACGTGAGCTCAGTTTAGGTTTGGTTAGATTAGGTTGGAGGGTCGGGCTCTGAACTGCCAGCTTAGAGGTTATTACATGAGCTCAGATTAGGATAGGTTAGGTTTTGAATGTCCGTGGGGCCGTATTCCTCCCGGGTCAGTTTAGTTTAGGTTAGGGTTGTGTCCTTGGGGACATCTGGTTCGGCTATATAAGCTATTTATATAGTTGTTTACTCAAAAAATAGTTTCTTCATCTTCGATTTTTTTTTTTGTATATAATAAGGTGCTAACTAGTTAAAGGTAGGATAGAAAAGAGGTTAAAGTGCAGTATGTGAGGAAAGTATGCGAGACTGACAGAAGCTAGGCTGACAGTTGGAGAGGGAGTAAGTGTTGTTAGTGAGGTAATTAGGGTGTTTATATATGCAGTAACAGCAGAAGTGGTTGTATATAAACATCTGAGTGTTCAGAGGAAGGGAAATGCATGGTGGACAAATGAGATAAAAGGGCCTATAGAAAGGAAGAGGAGAGATTATAAGAAAATGCTGCAACGGAATGTGGCAGAGGAGATAAGAGTGCGAAGCAGAACTGAGTACAAATCTTGGAATAGGCAGGTTAAAGAGTTAGTGACAGAGAGTTAAAGGAAAATAGGAAAATTTTGGTATAAGGCTGAAAGGTAAGTTTAAAGAAAACTAAAAATTGATTTGAAAGAAAGTTAAAAAAAAAAAGAGAGAGGAAGAGTAGGAGGTGTCAATGTGGAAATTAGAAAAAAAGATGTAGTTTGTGTACAAAGGAAGAACAGACAGCAACAGTCCTACTGGACCTAACGAGGCTGTCCGTGTAGCTACACTACTACTACAATATCTACTTGATAGAGACAAAATGACAGCAAAGTGGAAGGCTCCTCCCCACCCACACATCCCCCCAGCTGAAGCTGGCCGGAAGAGTAGGTGAAGTAGTATGAATAAACTATCATGGAATTTGTATAGGAAAGTGAGAAAATAGGAGTAATTTACGGCTATTTCTACCACTGAAAAAAAAAATTAACGCAAGAATGAAATACTCGGTTTGGTGAACTGATAAGAGGTGCTCATCAAGTTTTATCTTATCGATTTTATTGTGTTACTGTTAACTATTTATGCTGGTAGAAAATTCCAAATATTCACGATTCTATTAAATAAAAAGTGCTTCGCTTCGTTCGATCTAAAACGTTTACCAATGATCTTGAAATCATTGTTACGAGTGGTATTGTGAGATTGGTAGTTACATATTGTCAAGGCCATAGAAAATCTAAAATACCTCAATTAGGTCTCCTCGTAGACTACGTTTGAATAAACAGAGTAAGTGGTAAGGAGATGAAATAAATATGGAAGAGTCACTTTAAACGTTTAATGAATGAAATGACAAAAGGGGAAGCAATAATGTCGAGCATGGGTATGAACATGGGTCGAAAGAGTGTGTGTGTGCTGAAAGGAATTTAATAATATATATATATATATATATATATATATATATATATATATATATATATATATATATATATGTGTGTGTGTGTGTGTATATATATATATATATATATATATATATATATATATATATATATATGTATATATATATATATATATATATATATATATATATATATATATATGTATATATATATATATATATATATATATATATATATATATATATATATAAGGTAAAGAAAGCAAAAGACAAACTTAAGTGCGGCAAAGCTGCAGGCATGGATGGAATATCTGCAGAAATGTAAAATATGGAGGAAAAACAGTGTTGGAATGGATATTTCTGATATGTGACCTTGCAAGGAGACAGAGAAGTACCAGGTAAATGGAAGAAGGCAATTATTTTATCCCTGCATAAAGATAATGGTAGTAAAGATATGTGTAATAATTCTAGCGGGATAAGTTTGCTGAGTCTGCCAAACAAAGTGTATGGAAGAGTTCTGACGGAGAGATTGATGTAAATAACTGAAGGCAAGGTTATCGAGGAGGAAGAGAGAGCTATTAAGAAGGGAAAAGTTTGTGTAGCCCAGACATTTGCAATTAAAATTACAGTAAAGAAGTACTTAGGCAAGGATGAAAAACTATATGCAGCTTTTATAGACCTATAAATGGCATATGAAAGTTGATAGGGAAGCTCTTTGGAATGTTCTAAGAATATATGGTCCTGGAGGACAGTTGTTGGAAGAAGTACAAGCATTTCGCACTATTGAACTATTGCACAACCCACACAAGCCCGTATACCTTTCTAGTACCCAACCCAAGTTGTTGCTTTATAGCATCTTGGTGTAAGGACGCCTTTACAATCACATCGTCGGTGGGTGTGTCTTTCACCACAATGCCCTCGCATTACCCTGCCCTAAATCACCATGGATGACCTTGTAGAGTCTCCTATATTATAATTCTTGAGTGACAAGGTGGATGTTATGCTTCAAGATAACCTTGTGCAATTATGCATTTCGTTCTACACGGATGAAGAAATATGGGAGGGTAAACGGACGCTGTACAGATTGCTGAACCGCGAAGTTGACCTGATGGAGTACCGTGCTGATGCTGGGAAGAACAATGTCTCCGACGTGCTACCATTGCTCGCCCCTACACCGAACCTGCCTGTCAACTTCTATATAACTAATACCCGTCGACTGCCGCCCGTCTCGCTTGACCACATCGACGTGGCGGCCCTCATGAAAATGCTAATGAAGATCCGCACGGAACTCGTCAATTGTCAGATGCTGCAACGTCGCCATGACGACACGATCCAGCTGCACGAGGATGAAATCAACACGCTCCAAGGACAAGTCGCGTCCCTGGGACCTAGCACGTCGAGACATGCACCGGTGGAAGGTGAGCGAACAAGTGATGAGCTCATTAACCAACTCGAGGACACGCGTAACTACCGCACCACTGACCCCTCCCCACCCCGCCAACCTCCACCTACACACTACCCTTTACCCCGCACCACTAGCAGCCTTTCTGCTCCTGCCAACACCCCTCTCTATAGTGATGCTAACCCACCCGGTAATCCTGAATCCCTTTGTGCCTGTTCTGTGTCTACAAGCGACACCGCCGCACTTCCTTCATATGTCAATGCAGCCTCAGGTAGGACGCATGTAGGAAGGTTAATACAAGACAGAGATAGATTTCTGTCTCGCGCTCCTAAACCCAAGCAGTCTGGCGAGGGACGCGCCAGGGCACCAGCCTGCGCATCGCCACCGCTGCCTCCCACTGCCAGATGTGGGTGAGCAATCTATATGTCGACTGCACGCCCTTGGAGATGGAGGCTGATATTAAGGAACTACTGGAGACGAGGATGTGAATGTTGAAAAACCTACCTTAGAGCGGACGGACAGCTCAGCATTCATCGTGACGTGCCACAAGCGGCACTATAGCACGCTGTTGAGTGGCGAGTCGTGGGAGAAGCACGTGAGTGTGTACCCTACCGCCCGCCGCCTCGCCACACACAGACCTCCCAGCAATCACAACCAAGGTCCAGTGAACCAAGGCCGTAACCCTCATGATCACCGCATCGTATAGACTGAGTGTTTTTCCATATCTATTTATTATTGTTATTTTTATTGCAACTACATAATTGTTTAATATCCTTGAGAATGGAAAGAATTTGTATTTCAAGTTACAATTGCCAAGCTTATAAGAGTAGTGAGCAATATGTTAATGATATGTGTCACGGATATGACATTATCGCATTGCAAGAAACGTGGCTCCTCCCAAATGAAGTCAGTTTACTTGCTAACGCAAACAATGGTTTTGAAGCGTTCTCCACCTCCACTGTTGATACTAGGAAGGACTTACTCGTGGGTAGGCCATACGGTGGCCTTACGTTTATGTGGAAGAAACGCATAAGTGAATATGTGACTATTGTGCAGTATGACGATCCTAGACTGCTTGGCTTATCACTAAAGCTACCACATAAAACTATACTATTTATCAACGTATATTTGCCTACGAATACGATGAACCTCATACTTAGGCAAGCTTTCATATATTGTATCCACTTGTGTGTATTCTTGGTGACATTAATACGGCTCCAGGCAGTCCCCGCTTTGGTGACTTATTAAGTGTCGTGGGGGAGCAGCACCTACGAGTCACGGATGTGTAGCTGCTGCCGAGTACCAGCTACACCCATGTGAACCTCGGCACACTGTCACACTCCTGGTTACACCACTGTATTGTCTCTCAAAGCTTATCTCATGTGATCAATGACTGTAACATATTGTATAAGTTTGCTACATCCGATCATTCACCCATCACTATAACATTTAATCTCGCATATTTGCCATCTACTACACAAGGCGTCCCTCATCGAGAAGCCATTAAATGGGACTTTGATTGTTGCACTAAAACTGTTAAATTTGCATATATCCCGGATAATGCCATTAATGCGTTAGGTATAGACTTAGTTAATACATGCATTCAACCCAACTGCACTATGCCAGACCATCGCCCGTGCATTAATTTTGTATACAAAGAGATTTGTAAGGCAATAATTGAATGTGGCAGAGTTGCCTTTGGAACATGTACACGTAAGGCGAGACCTGTCCTAGGAAAGAACCTACACATTAAAACACATTATCATGAATATCGCACCATGTTTCTATCGTGGCGGCGGGAGGGCAGTGAGGGCAGTCCACGAGAAGGCCCCTTCGCCGCTGCCATGCGTAGGAACAGGGCTAAGTTTCGTCTTGCACTACGGTGGTGTCGCAACCATAAGAAAAGCTGCAGTGCGATGCCCTGGCGAACAAGCTAGCCTCGCGTGACGTCATTAGCTTCTGGAAAGAAATTAAAGCTCTTAATCCAGTTAGTAAATCCACTGCCACTCGCGTTGACAATGTTGTAGGAGAACGTGAGATAACAAAGATGTGGAAAAAGGAATACTCCTTTTTGTTTAATTGCTTATTTTCTACACAAAACAGTGAAGAACACAGTATTTTATTTCCTCCTGAACCCACTCCCTGTACTGACGTCACAATGGAAGAAGTCGCATTGCTGGCATCAAGGTTGGCCCGGAACAAGACTGTGGGTTATGACAGTATACCAACTGAAATGTATAAGTACGGAACATACACACTATACATGACAATGACACGTGTTTTTCCCTCATGCTACGATACCAATACTTGCCAGACAGTCTTATGCGAGTAATCTTGGTTCCCATACTAAAAAACAAAACTTTCAATCCATCGCTTAGCCAAAATTACCGCCCCATTGCACTACCAAAGTCCTCCTCCAAACTGGTGGAACAAGTAATTGCGCACAGACTGCATCCCTACCTCGCCACTAGCGACTCACAATTTGGTTTTAAGCAAGCACACGGGATGGATTTGGGTATATTCGCTTTGAAGGAAATTGTGCGCCTCTACAGAACGGGCAACACACCAGTATATATGTGCTTCCTAGATGCCTCTAAGGCATTTGATTGTGTACGTCATAGTAAATTGTTTAACAAATTGTTAGCGCGAGGTGTACCAAATTACCTAGTCAGAATACTTCAATACTGGTACTCATCCATGTGTATGTTGTGAGGTGGGTACTAGGCTATCATCCGAGTTTAAGGTTAGTAATGGAATAAGACAAAGGGGTTTGATATCCCCAGTACTATATAATGTGTACACAGACCACCTCAACCACGAGCTTCAGAGTACCAAGATTGGGTGCCACATGGTAGGTGCCTGTGTAAACCACATCTCGTATGCTGATGATATGGTGCTGTTGGCACTTGGCACCCTCTGCAAAGGCACTGCAAACCATAATTAATGTGTGTTCTCAGTATGCCCAACACCATGTCATCATTTATAACACCTAAAAAACTGCATGCATGATAGTGTCACCTAAAAAGGTGAGATATATGCAATGTGAGAAGTTTGTGCTTAACAATGTACAGTTGCAATGTGTTGATAAGTTTAAATATCTTGGCCACGCAATAGCAAACAATCTGGAGGACGATCAGGATATTAATAAACAACTTAGAAACTTAAATACCATAGGAAATGTTATTATACGGACATTTGCATCGTGTACAGAACAAGTATAAACTACCTTATTCCAAAGTTATTGTTACGCGATATACTGTTATGCACTTTGGTGTTCGTATAAAGCTACTTCTCTACGGAAACTAAAAGTGTGCCACAATAACATTCTACGCCGAATGCTTGGGATACTGAGACACCATAGTGCATTACAAATGTTTGTAAATGTTCGGCTTAATAATTTAGATGTCCTTATGAGGAACTGAGTGGCTAGCCTTAGAGGTCGCATGATGGCCAGTGAAAATACTATTATAAATGCTATGATCTACTCAAGAGCTTTTATGGCATCGAAGCTTAATCTCTCTTGGTACAAGCAATTATGCATTAGACATTAGGTTTTTAGTTAGTTTCTTTTCTATTTTTTTTTATTTTTCTTAATGTAAATGTATAGGACCTATGGTTGTAATAAAGTTTATTATTATTATTATTATCATTATTTCATAGAAAGGCAAGTGCGTGTATGAGGGTGGATGGAGACCTAAGTGAAAGTTATCCTTTAAGTCTGAGTATAAAAGTTGGGTTGAGACAAGGTTGCGTGATGTGACAATAACTGTTTAATATTTGTATGGATAAATGTAAGGGAGAAATTAAAGGTAAAAAGGGGAATTAAGGTGTAAGACTAAAGATCATTAGAATGGGTGGGCAGTTAAGGGATGCTTGTTTGAAGATGATACTGTGTTGTTTCCAGAGTGTAAAAAAGAACTTCAGAGAGTGGTGGATGAATCTCATAGTATATGTACGAGAAGAAAGCTGAAGGTGAATGCTGGGAAAAGTAAGGGAAGTAGAGGTGGTTGATTTTAATACACCTTATAGGGTGAGAATGCTAGCAGTAGTAAGGTATAAGTGACTCATTTGTATCACTAGGAGTATATACTGTGGACTCCCATTTGTGTTACTTACATTGTTAGCCATGTTGTTAGTTTATGTATTGATCATGTATCTCTTTACAGTTCTACAGTATGATAGAGTTAAGGAACATGTTTACTAATACCTTGTTTACAGTATACAAAGATAGTTAGTGATGCGTAATATTTTATTTCACCAATGTTGCTTATGTTCCTATCCCACAAAACGAATCCACGGTCTAGGTCATTCACTCCATTCTGATTAAATAGAAAAAAAGGCTATAGCAGCTAATGTTCCCCTTGATTTATTTCCGGGGTACGACATAATGTCTCCCTGAACCCTGGCGTGTCTTGTCTTGTATGCCTCCCTTCAGAATTTTAGAGGGATTACTTCCTGGTATATAGATTGATAGATAGATTATTATAGTTATCATTATTATTGTTATTGATATTTTTAATATTATACCTCAGGAGTTGCCAGTAATTGTGCTAAAAATCCTCAATGCGATTATTACAGATAGATTTTTCTTGGTGAGAAAAGACAAATTGATTCCTGCCCTGCAATTTCGCAAGGAAAACAACCAAGATTATCACCACAATGTACAATCTGTTATTGTGTTTTGCAGCAACTACCTAAACTGAAGCGAGTAGTTTGGGTATGCTGGGTGAGTGGTTTTGGGCCTCATGGTCACCCAGCATGTCTATTTACTTAATTTCAAACTGCGAGCGAAGCGAGAAGTTTGGAAGTTACGAAACGACCCCATCCAAATATTTGTCTGTGTGTCTGTATGTGTGTCTGTCTGTCTGTTTGTCCATCCGTCTGTCCGTCCGTCTGTCTCCTCCTAGACTACTGGAGGGATCGGAATAAAATGTTCAGGGGTAGTAGTCTTAAACCCTTAGATGGTTATTATATACTAAACACATAGTGTTATTATGTAAATTTTAAAGTTATTAGTGAAAAAACTTTCATTTCGCTTAATACTGGTCGCACATATTCACACTTACCTTTCACAGGAGACACATTGACCTACCTCCTACCTCCCTTTCTACCTCCTACCTCCATCCTCCCTTTGTACCTCCTACCTCCTACCTCCAACCTCCCTTTCTACCTCCTACCTCCTACCTCCATCCTCCCTTTCTACCTCCTACCTCCTACCTCCAACCTCCCTTTCTACCTCTACCTCCCTTTCTACCTCCTACCTCCCTTTCTACCTCTTACCTCTCTTTCTACTTCCAACCTCCCTTTCTACCTTTTACCTCCTACCTCCAACCTCCCTTTCTACCTCCTACCTCCTACCTCCAACCTCCCTTTCTACCTCTATCTCCCCTTCTACCTCCTACCTCCCTCTCTACCTCTTACCTCCCTTTCTACCTCCTACATCTTACCTCCTTTTCTACCTCCTACCTCCCTTTGTACCTCCTACCTACTTTTCTACCTCCTACTTCCCTTTCTATCTCCTACCTCCCTTTCTACCTCCTATCTCCTTTTCTACCTCCTTTTCTACTTCTTACCTCCCTTTCTACCTCCTACCTCCTACCTCCCTTCCTACCTTCTACCTCCTGAGCGAGCAGTTTGGATATGCTGGATGAGGTATTTGAGTTTCATGGTCACCCAGCATGTCTATTTACTTAATTATCATTAATATTATCATTATTATTAGCATTATCAGTATTTCCATTATTATCATTACTATTATCATTATCATCAATATCATTATCATAATTATCACCTTCATTATCATATATATCACCATTTTTTGTTGTTATCCCAACAAATTCAATACCAATATTATTATAATTATCAATATTATTTCAAACTGCGAGCGAAGCGACCAGTTTCAAATACCTCCCTTTCTACCTCCTACCTCCCTTTCTACCTCCTACCTCCCTTTCTACCTCCTACCTCCCTTAATACCTCCTACCTCCCTTTCTACCTCGTACCTCCCTTTCTACCTCCTACCTCTCTTTCTACCTCCTCTTTCTACCTCACACTTTTTTAAAAGTAAGCTATATCACTGATTTGCCTCATGATCGCCATTTACAACATGGGTAGATCGCATGCGCATGCATGCATCAGCTTCCAACAGGACATCTCTGACTTTGCTCATGTATTGCCCCGCATATACGAGGAGTTGCCAGTAATTGTGTTATAAAGCCTCAATGAGACTATCACAGATAGATCTTTCTTGGTGACAAGAAACAAATTGATTGCTGCGTTCCAATTTCTCAAGGAAAACAACGGAGATTATCGGCACATTCAGATATCTACACAAAACCCATCAATGTACCCAGATGATGAAATTGTACAATCTGTCCCCCAAATTGACCCCTCTGCACACAACATACCACAAGAGGAAGCTTCTGCTGTAAACCAAGAGTCGGCCAGGAAACCATTATCTACGGTTGACCTGCCTATACCACAAGAAAATCTATTGACTTTGCTCACGGCTGTTGTTAATTCAGATAACCAACAGGCAAATGTTTAATGGCCTACTACAGATCAACGGCCAATTTCCGAGTTCACAACAGGTTACTTCAGCAAAGCATTTCCGGATCTTTTTCCCTATGGAAAAGGAGACTACACCAAGCCGCTCCTGCTAGCTAAACCTACTTTGGCAGACTACTTTCGCCATTTGATGTGATTGGATCCTGCACATGGTTTTGTGACCCACCATTCATTCACATTTGTGTGCACAAATATGCTGCGGAGGCATGCAGTTAAACACGGGAAATGTGTTTGCCAAGCTGTGTGCCTAAGATCTGTCTGTGGCAGAACTGAAAAGAGCCCTCTTAGAAAAGGATAAGAAGGTCCTAAACAAGCTACTCTTCTTCGCAGCTCTAATTCCAGCAACAAGGCAAAATCTGAGGTACAAGACTCATCGGGCAGTATCCTTCACTTGATGGCTGAGAATGTCTTCGGACGACAAGGCAATGTGTTTTGCAACAACTACCCAAACTGAAGCGAGCAGTTTGGGTATGCTGGGTGAGTGGTTTTGTAGGTCATGGCCACCCAGCATGTCTATTTACTTAATTATTATTATCATTACTATTATTATTATTATTATTATTATTATTATTATTATTATTATAATTATTATCATCATTATTATTATTATTATCTTTATTATTATTATTATTATTATTATTATTATTATTATTATTATTATCAATTCAATTACAGTTGTATGATTCAATGCAAATGGTTTGAATGATGCAATAAAATAAAGAATAGTTGTTGCGAGTTAACTGCAAGGGAAATAAGGTGTGTTACGCTTTAGTGAAGCACAGGGTGGATCTGAATATACGATATAATGGAAGATGTAAGGATGGTTGCGCAATCCCAATGTCTGACGGACTGCGGAAATGAATGATTGCATATAGTTTCGTAAAGTGTAAGATCTGAATGGTCATGTATGCATGTGTGTGCTTTTTATTTATGTGTGTGTGTGTGTGTGTGTGTGTGTGTGTGTGTGTGTGTGATCACTAATCACTGTACAGTCTGCTGCTGGTCTCTCTCGTCCCCTTATGGAAAGAGCTCAGAGCTCATATTGACCAATCTTTGGGTTGGACCGAGATCACTACACCGGGACAACAAGGTCACAACTCCTGCTAGGTGAACAGGGGCTACACTTGAAAGGAGACACACCCAAATAATTTCCGTCCGCCCAGGGGATCGAACCCTGGCCCCCTCGGTTGTGAGCCGAGTGTGCTAACCACTACGCTAGTGTGTGTGTGTGTGTGTGTGTGTGTGTGTGTGTGTGTGTGTGTGTGTGTGTGTGTGTGTGTGTGTGTCTGTGTCTGTGTCTGTGTCTGTGTCTGTGTCTGTGTCTGTGTCTGTGTGTGTGTGTGTGTGTGTGTGTGTGATGGAATTAAGATAACATGGAACAAAAGCCTCTTTTTGCAGCTGCATTTGTATTAATTAATTTATAACTCAAACTCGGTAGATTGAGATGTAAATTCATCAGGTAGGTTCATGGTGTCTAATTACTCAAACCAACCTTGGAATTGCAAAGATATATTGTGGAAGGGGCAGTATGCTACATATATATATATATATATATATATATATATATATATATATATATATATATATATATATATATATATATATATATATCGCCTAATCAACTCTCCTCCTCTAACTGAATGTCTTGATTCTTTAAGTCATCGACGCAATGTTGCATCTTTATCTATCTTCTACCGCTATTTTCATGCTGACTGCTCTTCTGAACTTGCTAACTGCATGCCTCCCCCCCCCCTCCCGCGGCCTCGCTGCACAAGACTTTCTACTTCTTCTCATCCCTATTCTGTCCATCTTCCTAATGCAAGAGTTAACCAGTATTAAACTCTTTCAAAGGAGGAGTGTCAAGACACATCTAATGTTAAATGAACTCCACCCTTTACTTTATTCCTCCTACTGTCCTCTTTGCAGGGTTTGGCGACAAGCGAGATTTTTTTTTTTTTTAATGTTTTTGTTTTCCCTTGACCGGTGCCCTTTTGATATATATATATATATATATATATATATATATATATATATATATATATATATATAAACACACACACACACACACACACACACACACACACACACACACACACACACACACACACACACTAGTAAAGGATTGTTAGCCTTCGCTCGTTCTATGATTTAAAGTTCATAAAATCCTTAATTATTTCTCAGCTAAACTTACAAAACTATTGAATCACTAAACAAAGTTAGGTTGCTTTAAAGTGCAAAATACAAAGTGTGTTAGGTTAAAATAGTGCACATGCTGGTCCTTTCATTATATTTCTGATATTGATTGATAGTCTATAATTAAAACATAATATTATATTCCTGCCTTTAATAAGTGCCTTATTACAAAAGAAAAAGGATATTCTTCCCACCTGTATAATTCATCTACAAATAAAAAGTTCATCCCAAATGATAAGATAATGAAAATAATGTTCACTATATGAATATGAAAAAAAAATCCATTGTCCATAAGGGAATTAGAAAATTGGAAATAAAAAGAGGATTGACGAATAGTATTCTCCTGCTAATATTAACGTATGGAGCAGTGGCTTAAACATGGAATAGGGCACAGCAATCAAAAGTGCGTGCAGTGGAAGTTATTATTTGAGAGGGGATTGTGGGGTGATTTGATGGAAAGATGAGACTAATAAAAACGTGTAATGAACTGCTGTACATATGGACTGAAGTGTAGAGCAGAGGCTTCATCCACTGCTGCTGCTTTCCCTCCGTCTCTAAAAACCTTTTCCTATCCTGTATATTATTCAATCTTTTAATTTCTTGTACCAGCTATTCCTGAACTTTGTGTGTTCTTTGAAGTTTCAATAAATGCACATTAGTTAAGGGGTTCCGTTGGGAGCAATCCCCTGGTTAGGTTAGATTTGGGTAAAACTTCACTTTCACACCCACCCAAAAAACCCACATCTCCTCATGTTTATTGGGGGAAGATGGGAAATGGGGATATCTTATTAGCTATTTGTTTGCAATGGTAATGAGTGTCAGAATCGTTTGTGTATATCAATATAAAACTCCGAGTAGAGGTTCCCCTTACCCCCAAAAAACTTTAGGGATATCTTATTAACTATTTATTTGCTACGGTTATACATCTATTATGCCTACACTAGCATTTCTGCACATTTTTTTACCATATAATCTCCTCCTCGTACATGTAAGTTGTTTTTTAGGAGTATATATCAATATTTAAGGAAAATAAGAAAAACCCGGTTAGAGGCTGCCGTTATATCTCCCTCGTTTCTGGTATTCATCACCATTATTATACAATTTTAAGCCTACAGTAGTATTTCTGCAATGTTTTATTAACACTTAATATCTACCTTGCACATGTTAAGTGTTTTATCGGAGTTATATATTGAAATTAAATCTTAAGTAGAGGCGGCGTAGAGGCTGCTGTTATATCTCTCTTGTTTCTGGTATTCACCAACACAATTACACAGTTTTGTGCCTACAGCAGCATTTCTGCAACATTTTCCTACAACTTAATATCCTCCTCGTACATGTACACTGTTTTATTGGAGGTATATATTAATATTAGATTCCGAGAAGAGGCTGCTGTTATATCTCCCTTGTTTCTGGTATTCATCATCATTATTATACAATTTTGTGCCTACAGTAACATTTCTGAAACGTTTTTCAACCACTTGAGTTATATATCAATATTAAATTCTGAATAGAGGCTGGCTCAGGCTGCTGCGAAACCCGCGTATGAGTGTCGTCTGCTATAACCCACCTCCGGAATTAGAATTGACGGATTCAAATCCAGATCACTCAGATCACCCGGATCCATGTTTTGTGGGTAAATAGAACACATAGGACACGGGTCCCGGGGCCCAGATCAAGTGATCTGAAACGAATCACCTAAATAGAAGAGGCCTTAGAGCATGCAAAAAAGGAATGTAATGACAAGAATAAATAAACTCTTCTGACGTAGGAATCCCTTTGGGGAAGTTCATAAAATAAGGTCAGATATGGATAGATTAATAAATTGGTAGATAGGATGAAAAACAATCCACCGTTTATTCTTACAAAGATGACTTCTTCCTCTTCCCTACAGAAGCAACAGCTGACCAAGGATCTTCTGAACCCGCCGAGCCTCCTGAGCAGTGTGCTCTCAGGAAGTGCGAAGGTAAGACTTGTACAGTGCTGCGTCTCAGCTCATGATGGTCGAGGGTGAAAAGAGGATGAAGCAAGCATGTGATGGCGTAAATGATAGGCAAAAACAGAACACAAGGGGGGTTAAGAACATCTTGTCATCAATTTTGTTATTGGATCTTTATTAATGTATAGTTATGAAGTGAATGAAAGAACAGAAACTTTATGGCAAATGGAGATATTACTTACTTTTTTCGTTCTGCTCAAATCTCTCTCTCTCTCTCTCTCTCTCTCTCTCTCTCTCTCTCTCTCTCTCTCTCTCTCTCTCCTCTCTCTCTCTCTCTCTCTCTCTCTCTCTCTCTCTCTCTCTCTCTCTCTCTCCTCTCTCTCCTCTCTCTCTCTCTCTCTCTCTCTCTCTCTCTCTCTCTCTCTCTCTCTCGTCTCTCTCTCTCTCTCTCTCTCTCTCTCTCTCTCTCTCTCTCTCTCTCCTCTCTCTCTCTCTCTCTCTCTCTCTCTCTCTCTCTCCTCTCTCTCTCTCTCTCTCTCTCTCTCTCTCTCTCTCTCTCTCTCTCCTCTCTCTCTCTCTCTCTCTCTCTCTCTCTCTCTCTCTCTCTCTCTCTCTCTCTCTCTCTCTCTCTCTCTCTCTCTCTCTCTCTCTCTCTCTCTCTCTCTCTCTCTCTCTCTCTCTCCTCTCTCTCTCTCTCTCTCTCTCTCTCTCTCTCTCTCTCTCTCCTCTCTCTCTCTCTCTCTCTCTCTCTCTCTCTCTCTCTCCTCTCTCTCTCTCTCTCTCTCTCTCTCTCTCTCTCTCTCCTCTCTCTCTCTCTCTCTCTCTCTCTCTCTCTCTCTCTCTCTCTCTCTCTCTCTCCTCTCTCTCTCTCTCTCTCTCTCTCTCTCTCTCTCTCTCTCTCTCTCTCTCTCTCTCTCTCTCTCTCTCTCTCTCTCTCTCTCTCTCTCTCTCTCTCTCTCCTCTCTCTCTCTCTCTCTCTCTCTCTCTCTCTCTCTCTCTCTCTCTCTCTCTCTCTCTCTCTCTCTCTCTCTCTCTCTCTCCTCTCTCTCTCTCTCTCTCTCTCTCTCTCTCTCTCTCTCTCTCTCTCTCTCTCTCTCTCTATATATATATATATATATATATATATATATATATATATATATATATATATATATATATATATATAGACGATGATTTTGAAAAATAATTAAGTAAGCAAAGTGGCAATATGAAGAAAATGTTGCGGTAGAAAGTAACTATAATGTCAAAATGTTTTATAAATACATTAACAAAAAAAAGGATATTTGAAGTGGTATTTGGCCTTTAACGGACAACAATGACAACCTTGTGACAGATAATCAAAGCATGACGAAAATGTTGAATGAATTCTTCAGTAATACCACATCGGTTGGTGATAGCATTAACACTAATGACATTATCACAATTAATATTTTTACCAATGCCTCAATAGAAGAGTAACAATAGCTACGACTGAACCCTGTGATAACATTTATGTTAGTGTTAGTAATAATAACGAAAATAATTTTGTGCTTGACCAACAAAACTAATAATGAAATTAGCTGATGATAACATAATAAGCTTCAATCATATACAGCCAAATTGTATATAAATAACGAAGACGTACTACACGCAATTAACAATATTAAAACAAACAAAAGCTCTGGGCCAGACAAAATCTATCCAAAAATTCATAATAACAGAAATTGTAATAGTAAACATACTAGCATTTCTATTTAATCAAATATCTGCAGAAAGGCTTAGTCCTAGTCGATTATAAATCAGCAAATGCCACATCAAGAAACATCTTTTAGAAAGGTGTTATAAATATGCGTGGCAATTACAGGCCCATTAACTTGACATCAGCAGTTGGCAAAATATTGAAGATCATAATTAGAGGCAAAATTCTTTGTTACCTTGATCGATGTTGTTTATCTTGATTTTCAAAAGGCCTTTGATAATGGTCCTCATAATATATTAATTTTCAATAACAAGTACCTGGGGATCGCAGGTAATGTGCAAAATTTAAATGAAAATTGGCTGGCCAATAGAAAACAAAGGGTCTGTATCAATAGATCTGCCTCAGATTGGGCACCAGTCACTTGTGGTGTCCAACAGGGATCTGTTTTTTAAGACATGTGTTATTCATAATATACATAAATTTGTTGATGATACGATAATCAGAAATTTGATTATATCAGACAACGACAGAAAGCTTACAGGAAGACTTGCACAAAATCTCAGCATGGTTTGATGAATGAGAAATCCCTTTTCATGTCAACAATGCCATATTCTTCAAGTTGGAACAAGGAATAAAAATTATGAATACGAAATGAGCGGAGTGGAACTTGAAAGCATACAATGTGTCAAAGATTTTAGTGTTTAGATTAAGTTGATTTTGAGTTCTTCCAACACTGCAAATAAATCTGTTTAATTAGACCATAATTGGAGTATGAAGTGCAATTTTGGTCGCTCACCTTGCAAAACAAATAACAAAAATAGAAACTATCCAGCGTAGAGCTATGAAGATGATCTCTTCTTTGTGTAATAAATCTTATGAAGAAAGGCTGGCACAACTAAACGTGGCCTCCTTCGAGAAACATCATAACCGAATATTGTTTTAAATGCTTATCAGGTTCACAAATGTTGACGCCAATGAACTCTTTTCAATTAATTATTTATCATGAACGAGGAGTAACAATGTAAAACTAAAGTGTAGACAAATACAACTTTACAACATTAGATTCTTCCTTACGAATGACATCGACAGAGAATGGAATCAGCTTCCACCTTCCGTAATGCAATGTACTACAATAAATTTCTTTAAGCACAAACTCGACTGCCATATCCTCCAACATGGTTTCTGATAGAGGCTATTTGACCCGGCGTACTGGTGGCTGCTCTACTATGTTACTTATGACTACATTGAATTGTGATAATGCTTGC
>JAPQNM010000049.1:13471055-13491055 GCA_029783475.1 Metacarcinus magister
ATAGTATGGTGACCAGAACTGAATATAATATTCTAGATGAGAGCGTACAAGTGCATTAGAGAGTGTAGGGGTACCTTTTTTCAGATTTGTTCTCAAAAGTTCTTCCTTAAATCTTTTTCATGGCTAACTTTGGAGAGTTCGGAGCCATTCATTGTATATTTTGTGCATTGATGGTTATTTTCGATATGCAAAACTTTACCTTTATCAACATGAAATTTCATCTGCCACTTTTCTGACCACCTGACTAAAATGTCGAAATTGGATTGTAATGGCAGGTTTTCGGTGGTTGTAATTACTCTAACCCGTGAGTTTTGTATCGTAGGCAAACTTACAGGTGAGGCCTTCATCAATATCATTGACATAAATTAGAAAAAGAATGAGGCCTTGTACTGAGCCCTGTTGCACATCGCTTATAACGTCTTGCCAGTTAGACAATTTACCATGTATGACAACATGCTGTTATCTCTCAGAAACTCAGTCTTCAAGCCATTTAGAGTTTTCTCAGCTATGCCATGTGAGTTTATTCTTCTTAACAATCGTTTATGGAGTACTTTGTAAAATGCTTTTTGAAAGTCAATGTAAGTTATATCTACCGCTTTTCTTTCGTCATAAATGTTGAATACATCGTTACAAACTCAAGCAGTTTCGTTAAGCAAGAGCGTTTGCTACGAAAGCCATGTTGAATATTATTAATCATAATATTTTCTTCTACGCAAGTCACTGGTTTATTACGTGTTATAGTTTCCATTATCTTACCAACTACGGATGTGAGGCTGATAGTCTGTAGTCAGCCGGTAGTTTTTTTTATCTCCCTTGTTTTGTATAGAGATAACATTTCCGAATTTCCAAATGTCGGGGACTCCTCCTGAATTTAAGGATTCATTAACTAGTATTGCAAGAGGTTTGCTGATTTGATAATTTGTCTCATTTAAAATTCTTGGACCAGGAGTTTTGTTTACTTTGATTTTGTTGAGCGTTTTAGTTACCGCTCCTCAGTAAAGTCACAATCGCTTGATGAAATTAAGTTAGATTGAGATTTCGTAGGTGTCTTCAAAGGTAAAAATGGATGGAAAGTAATCATTTATTACTTCAGCCATCTCTAATTCTGCATTTGTTACTTAACCATTTTCTACGTGGAGTGGGCCAACATTAGTTTTGATAACTTAGTAGTTGTAAATTTTTTGTGGTTGGATTTAGTTTTATTTTCAATATACATTACGAGACCTTTCTTTCTTTCTTTAATCATCTATTTTGTTTTGCGTCTTAGTCTTTCATATTCTATCTTATCGTTTTCGCTACGTGATACTAAATATGTAGTGTGTGCGCGTTTTTTATGTAATAATCCTGTTTCAATTTGTCTGTTCCACCACTTGGTTTTGTTATTTTTACGTGAACGTCTTTTTCTAACTCGAATGAATAATATAACAGCCCTATCTAAGATGTTATAGAATTTTTCCCATGATTCATTTTTATCAGTTTCATCCTCTACTACGCTCCAATCAGTATCTACCAAAATTTTCTTTAATTTTTTAAAGATACTTCTGTGATATATGAAGATAAGTTCTTCACTTACTTTTTTTTTGTTTTTTTTGGTAAACCTCGATGTTTATATTAAAAGAGATAATTTTATGATCGCTGGTGCCGAATTCAGGACCCGTATTAACTTTACATTACTAGACATTTGTTAAAAATATAAGTTATAGTACATAGTCACCTCTCACTTAAAACACTAACAAAATATCATATAAGTGATATATGTGATTCAAAAGGATTTCCCCATGAAGTAACAGGATGATTAAGGCCTCCAAGGATGACGCTTTCAAATGGATTACTTACTGAGATTATCTGATCGTATAATTTTCTATCGCTACAATATTGTGTACTGGTGGTGTAGAAATGAGTCCGATAATACTTTTCTTTGAATGTGATTTTAGTTGTAAAACTATAACATCTACGTTATCTATTTTTTCGGTTTACAAGACTGTCGAGATAAGATAAGTTTTCATGTATATCAAAATATCTCCACCATTTTAATTTTGTCGTTCATAACTAAACATGGAATAATTAGGCAAAATACATTCTGCTAAAAAGTTTTCGGAGTTCGTTCATCCATGATTCCGATGCACCAATAAAGTGGAGCTTCTCAGACATTGCAAAGGCTTCTCGATCTGAAAGCTTATTCTGAAGCTATATGCGTTGATTTAAATATGAAAATTTTAAAGAAATTTGTACGTCGGTTTTTCTATGTGCGGTGTTACTTAAGGCCCGTACACACTATGGCTTGTCCGCCGACCTCTGACTAGCCTCAGTGAGGGGGCTGGGGATGTTTGTGGGGACATTAGACAATAGAGCCTCGCGCGCTGCGGCCGCTATTAGTATTTCATCTAGATTTGAAGTGGAATCTCGAGGTGTATCTCCATCACCAAGGAAAGCCAAGGCGTCATAGCACCACAGTCTGGGTAGATACAGATTATCTGTACCTGCTCCTGACTTCTGCGATGTCTTCATCTCCTTCATCTCTCGGTGATATTGACTTCTCAATGTATGGAGTTTCTTCATTATCATTTCTGGTGTTATTACACAATTTACTGTACTCATGAGTTGTTTTGTTAGTGTATTAGAGAGTAGAGCCCTCCTCCTGTTTTTGAATAGCAAGCAACTGGCGGGCTTTGCGCGGGACTCACTCGTATGAAATGTCTACTGCCAGACTCTCAGGTCAAGCGCGGTATGACCCGCTAATTGCTCCATATATGGTCATGGTGGTAGTGAGTCGAGTCAGAGGTCAGCGCACAAGCCATAGTGTGTACGGGCCTTTACGTATTTTAGGATGTTGTCACGGGTTCAGGTTCTACCTCCTGGTTGTAGTAACAATATTTTATTTATTGTGTGTAGAACTCGTTACGATAAATCTGTAGGATAAGTACCAGCCTTCCGACACCAACCTCTATTCACTCACCTTCGGAGGCTCTGTATCGCCTAAGTTTTAAATCTAATGTACCCAGAGTGTTTGGCGAAGTAAACAAGTAAGACAAGCTTTTTTAGTTTATTTAAATAAGCTTCCCCTGTAACGGAAAGATTATTAAAGACTCTCACACCATTCACTCGCTAACCTGGCTATAAAGAACTTAATTGTAAACCTTAAGATTCCTTACTGTACTCACGACCTTCCTACTCTCGAGGAAGTAGTGTGCGCGTGCGTGTAAACGCGTGGGTGCGGGAGGGCGTGTAGGTGCAGGCGTGCACACGTGGTCCCGCGGGCTTGTGTGTCGTCCGTGGATGTAGCGGCGTGGGTTGAGGGGGGGACGTGGTATCCAGATACACATCCACCTTCTGTCCTTCCACACGGTCAGTTTCTTCTGCAAAGAAACTCCAAGAAACTCCACCTCTCTCCACTCTCTCCACTAAGCCTCTCCACCACACACTTCCCTTTCTCCACCTTCAGTTTCTGTACAAGAAACTCCACGTAAATCCTCGCTCCACCTCTGCAAATCCCAGTCCACCTGACGATGATATACAGGGCAAGCGAGAAATAAATACGTGGAAAAAGACTCCTTCCCCAACCTTCAACCTAACTCCACCTCTGCGCCAGCCAGACTGACCTGCTCCCGGGCAGCGTGGGGTCAAACACTCTGCGACCCCACGACATGCCACAAGCTGCCAGAAGGCGTCACTCTGGTTGTGTTAATTCGTATAACACAACTCCAATCTAACATGCGCGTAAATGTTACACATCATGCAACTATCCCTACAATTAAGTAGACCTGCTTGCATGCAGAAAATGTCTCCCAGCCTGATAATACCCCCCCATGGATAAAAAGCATTTTGGTTCTAACTCACTCCCTTGTCTAAAATGCTCCAATCTGATTGGTGCAGGCACGTCTTGTTTTATGAAGCGTCCCCACCTGTGTCACGTAGGCCCAAAACTATGCAGGGCCCCGCATTCCTTACCCATGACAGATGTGCGATGCTGGATACTGTTGTTTTTTTTTCTCCTGAAATCAGAAACATTGTTACTTAGTAACCTTCCAAGACGAGCAGCTCCAACTGGATTTAGATTCAGGCCATCGTTCTTGAAAAGGAAATGTTTATTATAAAAGTCACCCCAGCAGTTGAAATCAATACCTTCCTCTTTACAAATTGACTTAAGACGGTTGTTAGGGCTGAAAGCCCTGTTGTAAAAATGTGTCGGTGCACTACTCCGGGGAAGGATTCCTGAAAGAAAGATTTTGTTAGATTCACACCTTGTATCGCTGAATAATTCGCTGCTATATCTCCTGCAGCTCCTTGGATTTGGTGTTCATGACGTCATTTGTACCTGTATGAACAATTAAAACAGTATTATTATCAGCCAGACTGGTTGCCTCGTCGCAGGCTGCCGAGATATCGTCCAAAGAACCACCAGGCATGCACATCAGTTTCCTGGTGGTTTGTGCTCTCCCGCAGAATTCTTGAAGCTACTCTTTGACCATAGAGTTACCTATGAGCCTCGCTTCATGGTCCTCTTCTTCCTCTTCCGCCAGGATCTTTAACCAGTTATAAGTCGTAATGAGTAAAAGTGATTTATTATTAGTTCGTCGGACACCATTTCTCACTGGAGTGAAAGATAGTACTTCCCCCTGAAATACAACACGTTCAGGGAAACTTGCAGCATCTATGTTAGTATCAGCTACAGCGGCATAACTCTTTGACTGATCTGTAAGTAAAAAAAAGTGGGGGATAAAACTCCTGCAAGTAATGGAATTTTTTTTAAAGTTCATAGTATTCTTTCTGCAGGACAGCCGGCAGGCTGACGAGTCTGAAAAGAAGTTTGAGGCGAAACGCCCATTACATACATCGCATTTAGGTGACATCTTTATTACAGCTTGACTGTAGAAAAGGAGAAAAATAAACAGTATAATTAGCGAGATAAGGGCCAGAAGCAGATAGGCAGAAGTGAGATAGTAATGAGGTCTGTCTAGGCAAGGATTAAAGTCGTGAAAAGGTCAATCGGGTACAGTCGCGCTTGGAAAAGATGTCGTCAATTACGTATATTTCGTTCAAAGATTTGAATACGGCAAACCTAACAAATGGAATGAAATATCCTTATAACTTGTCAGTACTGTCACTTTTTAAGCGAATTATTACTGTAAATGAACTAAAAATGAAGTAAATTGACATGCTGGATGACCATGACCGTAAAAACCATTCACCCAGCATACCCAAACTGCTCACTCCAGTTCCGGTAGTTGCTGCAAAACCCATTGCCTTGTCGTGCGAAGACAATCTGAGCCATTGAGTGAAGGATACTGCCTGATGAGTCTTGTACCTCAGATTTTGTCTTGTTACTGGCATAGGAGCTGCGAAGTAGAGTAGCTTGTTTAGGACCTTCTCATCCCCCTCTAAGAGGGCTCTTTTCAGTTCTGCCAGACAGATCTTGGGCACACCGCTTGGCAAACACATTTCCCGTGTTCAAAGCTGCATGCCTCCGCAGCATATTTGTGCACACAAATGTGAATGAATGGTGGGTAACAAAACCATGTGCACGGTCCAATCTCATTAGATGGTGAAAATAGTCTGCCAAAGTCGGGTTAGCTGAGTTAACCCGACTTTGGCAGACTACACCAAGCCGCGACTGCGAGCTAAGTTAGCTCGCAGTCGCGGCTTGGTGTAGTCTCCTTTTCCATCGGGAAAAAAGATCCGGAAATGCCTTGCTAAAGTAATCTGTTGTGAAATCGAAAATTGGCCATTCAACATTTGCTTGTTGATTCTCTGCGTGAAGAACAGCCCTGAGCAAAGTTAATAGATTTTCTTGTGGTATAAGCGAGTCAACCGTAGATGATGGTTCCCTGGCCGACTCTTGGTTTACAGCAGAAGCTTCCATTTGTGGTATGTTGTGTGCAAATGGGTCAATTTGGGGGACGGATTGTACAATTCCATCCTCTGGGTACATTGATGCGTTCTGTGTGGATATCATAATGTGACGATAATCTTCGTTGTTTTCCTTGAGAAATTGGAGCAGAGCAATCAATTTGTCTCTTGTCACCAAGAAAGATCTATCTGTGATAGTCTCATTGGGGCTTTTTAGCATAATTACTAGCAACTCCTCGGGCACGCGGGGCAATACATGAGCAAAGTCAAAGATGTCTGATGGAAGATGATGGTGTGACCTCTTGACGCCTACGATGTACCAATCTTGTAAATGGAGATAATGGGGGCAAATCAGTGATATTGCTGACTTTTCAACCGGTGTGAGGTAGAAAGAGGAGGTAGAAAGGGAGGTAGGAGGTAGAATGGGAGGTAGGAGGTAGAAAGGGAGGTAGGAAGTTGAAAGGGAGGTAGGAGGTAGGAAGTAGAAAGGGAAGTAGGAGGTAGAAAGGGAGGTAGGAGGTAGAAAGGGAGGTAGAAGGTAGAAGGTAGAAAGAGAGTAGGAGGTAGAAAGAGAGGTAGGAGGTAGGAGGCAGAAAGGGAGGTAGGAGGTAGAAAGGGAGGTAGGAGATAGGAGGTAGAAAGGGAAGCTATAATCAATATTTTCAAATACTGGTAATAAGCTATAATCAATATCTTCAAATACTGGTAATAGGCTACAATCAATATCTTCAAATACTGGTAATAGGCTATAATCAATATCTTCAAATACTGGTAATAGGCTATAATCAATATCTTCAAATACTGGTAATAAGCTATAATCAATATCTTCAAATACTGGTAATAGGCTATAATCAATATCTTCAAATACTGGTAATAGGCTATAATCAATATCTTCAAATACTGGTAATAGGCTATAATCAATATCTTCAAATACTGGTAATAGCCTATAATTAATATTTTCAAATACTGGTCATAGGCTACAATCAATATCTTCAAAAACTGGTAATAGGCTACACTCAATATCTTTAAATACTGGTAATAGGTTATAATCAATATCTTCAAACACTGGTAATAGCTATAATTGATATCTTCAAATACGTCATAGGCTACAATCAATATCTTCAAATCCTGGTAATGGGCTATAATCAATATCTTCAAATACTGGTAATAGGCTATAATCAATATCTTGAAATACTGGTAATAGCCTATAACTAATATTTTCAAATACTGGTCGTAGGCTACAATCAATATCTTCAAATCCTGGTAATGGGCTATAATCAATATCTTCAAATCCTGGTAATGGGCTATAATCAATATCTTCAAATCCTGGTAATGGGCTATAATCAATATCTTCAAATCCTGGTAATGGGCTACAATCAATATCTTCAAATCCTGGTAATGGGCTATAATCAATATCTTCAAATCCTGGTAGTGGGCTACAATCAATATCTTCAAATACTGGTAATGGGCTACAATCAATATCTTCAAATACTGATAGTAGGCTATAATCGATATCATATTTTTGTCTTTTTTGTACGTTAATTCGTGGCGCCGGTAGGCTAGATGGTTAGCCTCCGGCCGTTATAGTCAAACCAGCCATACACCTCGGGTGGCGAGTGTAAACAGTCGGGAATTACCCTTTTACAGGCCTGCCACGTGTCTTTTAATCCGCATTGTAGAAATGTTTCAATATAAGTAAAACCATGGCAGACATGATCAGGAAATATGCATACACGTTTATTCATAGTATTATAATGTATGTAGAAACAGTAAACTTATAATGGATAAGATATATATAAACATATAAAGAAACGTGGCATACATATTTTACAGTGGTGCTAATAAAAAGCAGTACCTATTAATGAACTTCCCTTTCGTTTTGGGATGGATAAGTAGTTTAACAATTGTATTTAGATGATATCGTGAAGGAAAGTACGATAAAATAAGCTGAAATAAGTAAGAAAGAAAAATACATTGAAAATACATTGAAATCCTAGTTGTGGAAATACTCTCAGACACGCTCGCGGCTTTGACCTGACCATCAGTGTGTGTGTGAGTCCGCACCCGGATGTTGCCAGATGCCTCTTGTAAATTTTTTAAAATACGAAATTGATTTGAGTTTGCGCGCAAATCTCGACACGTGGCACCGCTGTCACACGGGTATTCCCCACGATGGTCACACCCTGACCAAGGCCTTAGGCCGGTTTGACTATAGTAGCACGGGTTAGATTTTTTAAGTGACACCTCGTTTCTTATTGAGAGGCTCATGCTGCCCACGGTAGCTCCTCGAACATATACCTTTGCAGTGTTATGGCAGCATGTGGGTGATCTTTGACCACTTGGCGGTATTACCAAAGAAAAATGGCCAGCGGTTATCGGAGCTCGAACTCGGGACTCTGAGCTAGTATGTCCGACCACTACCCACTAGGCCACCGCCTCCCCAAATAGGCTATGATAACCGTCATCAAATACCGATAACAGATTACTAAATATTTTTTTCAATATCCATAATAGGCTATAACTAATAATTGTCTTCACATACTGGTAACTAATCAATGATTACTGAATTGTCATTGAAATGATTATATTGGTAATCAATAAAATATGTTATAACCTCTTTATAAACTAGATGCATTGTCATAATACAACTTTTGAACAATTGTTTGCATTCTAGTAATGTATTTAAAATTTGTTTTTATGGATTTTATTGTTATAAATAATTGTGAAAAAATGGATAAAACCAGTAGTGAATGCCCTTAATGGTGTAGTTGCCAGATGTCACCAGAACGAAACAATCTGAATTAGGCGACATCTCTTTCAAGAACAACTCAACATGGGTTATAATTCAAATGGAGCAGGTAGTTCTAGGTATCGTAAGTCTATTCTCAAATTTTCATTGTCATATTTTTGAACGAGTGTTAAGTAGAAGATTTGCCTTTAGAAACAAAATGCAAAATACACTGTGAGAGAATAAGTATTTACTGACTAAAGAACATCACAGAGAACAAGCAAATAAATAGTAAGATTAATACCCCCTTCACATACACGGATTTTTCTTACGAGTCCTTACGGATCGCACAAATTCACGGATCCTTACGATTTGGCCACTTTTACGACCGATTTATGAGTTGTTAAGAGTTATTACGAGCTATTTACGGCTTATTACGGATTATTACGATGTATTTAAGGGAAAAAATCCACGATTTGTTACGAGTTGTCACGGATAACTACGAGCAACTTACGGGCATTTTACGAGATTTTTACGGATTGTTACGAGTATATTACGGAATGTTACTAATCATCGAAGCTTTTGCGTGTTAGTTACGACCTGTTTACGTGTTGTTAGGAACAGTTACGAGTATTTACGAGTCCTTATGATTTTTTGCCAAAAACTATATAAATCGGAGCAGTAGCTGTAGCTGCACCATCGTCCGAAGCATCACTTCTGGAGATCGCGGAGATTATGCAGCTCAATTTTGGTCCCCTTATTATAGGAAGGATATAGGCTCCTTGGAGGCAGTCCAGAGAAGAATGACCTAGATGATTCAGGGGCTGAGAAATTTACCCTACAAAGATAGATTAAAACGCCTTAATCTCCACTCCCTAGAGAGGAGGGCAAGAGGGGATATGATTGAGGTTTTCAAATGGGTAAAAAGAATCAATAAGGGAAACATTAATCAGGTTTTAGAAATTAGTAGTCAGGATAGGATACGTGGAAATGGATACAAGGTAGAAAAACTTTGATTCAGGACAGACATAGGTAGATATTGGTTCACTAACAGAGTGGTGAACGATTGGAATAGGCTGGGTAGACACGTAGTAAGTGCTGAGTCAATAGGTAGCTTTAAAAGACGGTTGGATCGGAGTATGGATAGGGATGACAGGTGGGATGGATAAATATTGCATTATTCTAAGGGTGGGGGACAAGGAGCTGCCTCGTGTAGGTCATTAACTGGCCTCTTGCAGTCTCCTCAATTCTTATGTTCTTATGTTCTCTGTCCCGAGTACCGTCAAATACGTGTAGTTGACACACACACACGAACAAACTAACACATATGGCTAATACATCTGTGATAGGCCGCCAGAACAGAGCCAATCCAGCCTCTTAACCAGATTCACGTCCACTACCCGAATCTGAGTCACACGCAGACATGTACTACGTACAGACACAGATCCTACCACATTTGCATACTAAAAATCTACAATATAGTAGCTATTCTTCTGAAACAGATGTAGTTAGAAAGCTTGGTTAATTACCCCTTCAATACGGGGACGCATTAATTCCTGTTATAAAACACTCCTACACCAGGAAGCATAGATTCTTCTTGGCTACCTTATGGGACGTACATTCTCTCTCTCTCTCTCTCTCTCTCTCTCTCTCTCTCTCTCTCTCTCTCTCCTCTCTCTCTCTCTCTCTCTCCTCTCTCTCTCTCTCTCTCTCTCTCTCTCTCTCTCTCTCTCTCTCTCTCTCTCTCTCTCTCTCTCTCTCTCTCTCTCTCTCTCTCTCTCTCTCCTCTCTCTCTCCTCTCTCTCTCTCTCTCTCTCTCTCTCTCTCTCTCTCTCTCTCTCCTCTCTCTCTCTCTCTCTCTCTCTCTCTCTCTCTCTCTCTCTCTCTCTCTCTCTCTCTCTCTCTCTCTCTCTCTCTCTCTCTCTCTCTCTCTCTCTCTCTCTCTCTCTCTCTCTCTCTCTCTCTCTCTCTCTCTCTTTTTTATTTTTTTATTTTATTTAAACATTATCTTAATATTACAGGAGGCTCAAAGTTCACTTTCTTACGGTGAACTATTCTAAGAGCCTTAAAATGGCACTATACATATGTAGGTTAGTACATACATATATAACACAAAAAAGATAGATACACATATACATATAATGTATACAATTTGAAAAACAAAAAAATGTTCACATCCATTCACAACACTATGTCGAAAACACATTCTCTCTCTCTCTCTCTCTCTCTCTCTCTCTCTCTCTCTCTCTCTCTCTCTCTCTCTCTCTCTCTCTCTCTCTCTCTCTCTCTCTCTCTCTCTCTCTCTCTCTCTCTCTCTCTCTCTCTCTCTCTCTCCTCTCTCTCTCTCTCTCTCTCTCTCTCTCTCTCTCTCTCTCTCTCTCTCTCTCTCTCTCTCTCTCCTCTCTCTCTCTCTCTCTCTCTCTCTCTCTCTCTCTCTCTCTCTCTCTCTCTCTCTCTCTCTCTCTCTCTCTCTCTCTCTCTCTCTCTCTCTCTCTCTCTCTCTCTCTCTCTCTCTCTCTCTCTCTCTCTCTCTCTCTCTCTCTCTCTCTCTCTCTCTCTCTCTCTCTCTCTCTCTCTCTCTCTCTCTCTCTCTCTCTCTCTCCTCTCTCTCTCTCTCTCTCTCTCTCTCTCTCTCTCTCTCTCTCTCTCTCTCTCTCTCCTCTCTCTCTCTCTCTCTCTCTCTCTCTCTCTCTCTCTCTCTCTCTCTCTCTCTCTCTCTCTCTCTCTCTCTCTCTCTCTCTCTCTCTCTCTCTCTCTCTCTCTCTCTCTCTCTCTCCTCTCTCTCTCTCTCTCTCTCTCCTCTCTCTCTCTCTCTCTCTCTCTCTCTCTCTCTCTCTCTCTCTCTCTCTCTCTCTCTCTCTCTCTCTCTCTCTCTCTCTCTCTCTCTCTCTCTCTCTCTCTCTCTCTCTCTCTCTCTCTCTCTCTCTCTCTCTCTCTCTCTCTCTGTTTTTTTAATTTTTTTTTATTTAAACAAAGTAGCACATACAGAAAAGTTAGCATCTACATTACATAGATATTTGCAAACTTACAGGCTAAAGAAAGCAATGCTATTGCTTTTCTATCTAAAAGCCTCATTCTGCTATTAATAAATATACATGTATAAGTAATAATTAATTAATTACCCCTGCCTCAGTAACCAGTCATTTACAGTCTTCTTAAAGCACTGCACATTTGTGCCTTTAAGTATCACTCCTGAGGCATTCAGGGTGTTCTAGAGTTTAACGTATCTATTTGTGAATTGTCGCTGCTGATGCCACGTCCTACAACGTTGCATCAGCAGCACACCAGGAGTCTGTACGAAAGCTCGTGTGGCGACGTGACTCAGGAAGTTGAGGCTGCTTCAGGTCCAGTAAGTGACTCACACTTACTACCTGCACCTTAAACATTACTGTGAGTCCTGCCACGTCACGGTGGTGTTGGAGGGTGTGCAGGTGTGGCTCTTGATCGGTGCCACGGTCCGTGATGAGCCTCGCTGCACGATCCTGCACTCTGTCTAGGAGGGATAGGTGTTTTTTGGCCGCTCCACCCCATGCAAGGCACGAGAACTCAAGGGATGAGCGTACCTGTGCTTTGTAGAGTGTCTCCAGCCCTTTTGCATCCAGGAACATTGACATTCTCCTTAGAGAAGCCAGCTTTCTGGACGTCTCCCTGGCGAGACGTTTGATGTGGGTTTTAAAGGTCAACCCACGATCATAGGTGACCCCCAACACCTCCATCTCGTCCTGTGGCGCCAGTGGTGCCCCGTTAAAATTAAGGCGCAGGGTTGGGTTTGTTCTGGAGACGAGGAGCAGCTGAGTTTTATGGGGGGCAAATTTCACCTGCCACATGTTGCTCCAGGCGACGATGCGGCTCAGCCTGTCGTCAAGTTGAGAAGCAATGGCAGGCTCCTCCTGTGGGTTGTAGCTCTGCGTCAGGGTGATGTCATCGGCGTATGCTCTCGCACTGGGGATGAGGTGCAGCAGATCATTGATATATATATATATATATATATATATATATATATATATATATATATATATATATATATATATATATATATTCCAAAGCAGAGGGCCGAGACAGCTCCCCTGAGGAACACCTGCTTTGATGGGCTGCACCTCAGACTCCCGACCACCGACAGTCACCCTGAGGTACCTGTCACTCAAATAATCACTGAGGAGTGGAAGGAGAGCCCCATCTATGCCGACGGCGCACAGCTTGGTGACCAGAGCCTCTTTCCAAACACGGTCAAAGGCGCCCGCTATATCAAGCGCCACAACCGCCGTGAGTTTTTCCTGGTCCAAGGCCGTGCTGAGGCTGGAGGCCAACAGCAGGTGCAGGTCTGCTGCTGACCGCCCCTGCCGGAACCCAAACTATCTGGTGCACAAAAGATGGTGTCTATCCAGGTGCTTCGTGATCCTGGCGACCACGATAGACTCCATTACTTTACTGACCACCGGCAGCAGAGACACGGGGCGGTAATTTTTTGCCTCACACTTCCCACCCTTTTTGTGCACTGGCACCACATTGCTTGTTTTCCAAGCTTTCGGCCACGTGCTGGTCTCAAGACAGTAGTTAAACAGTGAGGCAAGAGGACGAGCCAGTTCAGTAGCACACTGACTCAGCAGGCGAGGGATGATATTATCTGGGCCCACGGCCTTTTTGACGTCCACTTTCAAAAGTACGGCTCTCACCTCCGCCTCACTTGTCATCACCGTCTCCAGCCTGTCCTTAACTATTTGTGGCAGTGCTGGTGGTGTTCTGCCGTGGTCAGGAACGCACAATTTCCCAGCGAAGTAACCGGCCAGGAGGCCGGTTACTTCGGCTCTCTCTCTCTCTCTCTCTCTCTCTCTCTCTCTCTCTCTCTTTCTCTCTCTCTCTCTCTCTCTCTCTCTCTCTCTCTCTCTCTCTCTCTCTCTCTCTCTCTCTCTCTCTCTCTCTCTCTCTCTCTCTCTCTCTCTCTCTCTCTCTCTCTCTCCCCCCTCATGCCCCCGGACTTCAAGCCGGATATAGAACACGGGATCTTGAAACAGTTTGAATATTCAAATCTACATCTATTCGTAAAGTACTCGTAACTACACGTAAAGTGCTCGTAATAACTTGTAACAATCCGTAAACAACACGTAAATAATCCGTAAACAAATCGTAAAATAACCGTCAAAAATAATAAAAAAAAATTGTTACAAATTGTTACGAGTCCTTTACGGATTCTTGCGAGCAGTTTACGGATGGTTACGTGTTGTTGCGAGCGGTTTACGATGGCTTACGGATTGTTACGAGCTATTTACGAAAAATTAAATCCATGGACAATCGTGAAAAGATTTTTGACATGTCAAAAAATTTGCCTCTCCTTTCACGGATCCTTACGAGTGTCTACGAGTTGTTACGAATTGTTACGAGTTATTTACGGATACCAGCGAGCTATTTACGGATGCTTGCGATTGACTACGAGTTGGCGATCCGTAAGGACTCGTAAGAAGAATCCGTGTATGTGAAGGGGGTATAAAACAATAACAATAATGTACGCAACTTTGAGAGGAAATATGTAAGACTACAATAAATCTCAACATACAAAACTGTTCATAATCTCTACAAAATGTATCATCAATGTCTGTTCAAATAGTTGTGTATAATGTTTAGCGGGTAAGGATAATACAGATTAAATAGCCTATTTAGGGTGTTGATTTGGGTAATTGATGTGTCGCGTCAAGTCAGAATAGCAGCAGATGATCACATACACTCTCCATCGAGGTGATAGCAATGGTCAGTCTTCAAGGACTACGTCAAGGAATGGAAAAAAATATCTTTGACCGCCAGCACTCACAAAACTGATGAACTTTTTGAAATTTAATAAATAAACTGTTGCTTTGCAATATTGCAATCCACTCCACTCAGTTTTAACAGATTAATTTTCATTTGTATTAATTTATTAGTTTATTCATTTACCAATTTATTTCGTTAATTATTTTGTTGCTTGGTATAATTGATATTTAGATAGCATATCTTCTATTAGGCAATGCAAAGAAAAGAAGAAATAGCTTTCAGGAAGTGCAAACGCGTATACTTTGTAGTACGAATCTCCTTCGACGCACGATTCTTACTGGCGTCTCCCCCAGGGCAATAAAAACCAAATAGCTATTCATCGACAAGAACATTGTAAAATCAATTAATTGCTCGCGGGAAATCTGATTAAAATCAATAAATGAGGGCACTGATGAGAAATATATATATATATATATATATATATATATATATATATATATATATATATATATATATATATATACATAAATATATATATATAAATATATATATATATATATATATATATATATATATATATATATATATATAATATATATAATATTTATGGAGTAGGCAGTAGACACCTGCCGCCCGGTGGAATACTCCAGGAGAGGTACTTACGGGGATGTAGGCAGTGCTGCAGACTGAGTGATTCCCCGTGTCCTCTCTTCCCGGTTCCCTTAGTGTCTCATTTACACAAGAGAGCAGCTGCAGCCTGCCCTCTAAAGACAACTTCTTCTACTACCTACATAACATTACTACACCTTACACTTTTACACTCTCTTCAAATCAAAATTTAAAAATGGCTTCACCACACCCAGCCTCGGAGTCCCCATCTGGGGAGGGGACCACAAATGTCCCCAGGTCGGACTGCCCCTCTGCTGACGACCTCGGGTGTCTTGACACTTCCTCTAATACTTTTACTCTCGATTTCTGCAACATTCGTGGCCTTAGATCTAATTTCCAATCTGTGGAACACCATCTCTCCTCCACTAAACCTCATCTTCTCTTCCTAACTGAAACACAGTTGTCTGTGACTACTGACAGCAGCCCCTTCTCTGTTCCCTCCTACTTTCTCTATCCTCATTTTCAATCCAAAGCTGGCTGTTGCGCATATGTGCGTAACGACATTACTTGCTCTCGTGCCCACAATCTTGAATCTTCAGAATTTTCTACCATCTGGCTAAGACTTCAATGTCACTCTCTAACTAAATTCATCTGTGCTGTATATCTCTCACCTAATTCCTCTGACTATGTAAAATTCTTTGACTATTTGACTTCCAAGGTGGAGCACATCCTATCTCACTTTCCTTATGCTGAGATCTCCCATTTTAGGGGATTTCAATGTTCACCACCAGCTTTGGCTTTCATCTTCTTTCACTGACCAACCTGGTGAACAAACCTTCAACTTTGCTATCCTTCATGACCTAGAGCAGCTAGTGCAGTTCCCTACCCGTATCCCTGACCGCCTTGGAGACACGCCCAACATTCTTGATCTTTTCCTAACTTCCAACCCTTCAGCTTACTCTGTTAAACTTTCCTCTCCGTTGGGCTCCTCCGATCACAATCTTATTTCTGTTACCTGTCCTATCACTCCAGTGCAGCCTCAGGACCCGCCTAAGCAGAGGTGCTTCTGGCATTTCAACTCTGCTAAGTGGGAAGACCTGAGGCAGTACTATTCTGATTTTCCTTGGGATGATTATTGCTACCATGTCAGAGATCCTTCTCTGTGTGCCGAGCGCATAACAGAGGTGATTATCTCTGGCATGGAGCTATACATTCCTCATACTTTCTCTAATACTAAAGCTAAAAAGCCCTGGTTTAACTCTGCTTGTTCTCGTGCTGTCAATGATAGAGAGGCGGCTCACAAACGGTACCGTAGCCATCCATCTGCTGAAACTCATGCCCTATATATTTCTGCCCGTAATCATGCCAAATCTATTCTCCAACTTACTAAAAACTCTTTCATCAATAGAAAATGTCAAAATCTTTCCAACTCTAACTCTTCTCGTGATTTCTGGCATCTAGCCAATAATATCTCTAACAATTTTACTTCTTCATCTTTCCCTCCTTTAATTCAACCAGATGGCCCCACAGCTGTCTCTTCTTTCTCTAAAGCTGAACTCTTCGCTCAAACCTTTGCTACCAACTCTACTTTGGATGATACTGGGCATATTCCTCCTACTCCTCCACCCTCTGACTACTTCATCCCTAAAATTAGAATTCTTTATTATGACGTTTTCCAGGCCCTCTCTGGCCTTGATTCTCGGAAGGCTTACGGTCCGGATGGAGTCCCTCCTGTTGTTCTCAAAAACTGTGCTTCCGAACTCGCTCACTGCCTGGTCAAACTCTTTCGTCTGTGTCTCTCTACTTCTACCTATCCTTCTTGCTGGAAGTTTGCTCACATTCAACCTGTCCCTAAAAAGGGTGACCGCTCCAATCCTTCTAACTACCGCCCTATAGCTTTGATTTCCTGCCTTTCTAAAGCCTTTGAATCTGTCCTTAACAAGAAGATAATGAGGCATCTATCAGCTCACAACCTTCTCTCTGATTGCCAGTATGGTTTCCGTAAAGGCCGATCTACTGGTGATCTTCTTGCTTTCCTAACTGAATCTTGGTCATCCTCTTTTAGGGACTTCGGTGAAACCTTTGCTGTCGGCCTTGACATATCGAAAGCCTTCGATAGAGTCTGGCATAAATCTTTAATTTCTAAACTACCCTCCTACGGATTCTATCCTTCTCTCTGTACCTTCGTCTCTAGTTTCCTTTCCGACCGGTCTATTGCTGCTGTAGTGGACGGTCATTGTTCTTCTCCTAAAACTATCAACAGTGGTGTTCCTCAGGGTTCTGTCCTATCACCCACTCTCTTTTTAGTATTCATCAATGATCTCCTAAATCTGACTCAATGCCCTATCCACTCCTATGCTGATGACACCACCTTTGCATTTTTCAACGTCGTACAACAGATGCCCAACCCAACAAGAATTAAGTGATTCAAGGCGAGATGCTATAGGACGCTTAACTTCTGATCTTTCACTTGTTTCTGATTGGGGCAGAGCAAACCTAGTTTTGTTCAATGCCTCAAAAACTCAATTTCTACAACTATCTACTCGACATAACCTTCCAGATAACTATCCCCTCTTCTTCAATGACACTCAACTTCCCCTCTCCACCACATTAAACACACTCGGTCTATCCTTTGCTAAAAATCTAAACTGGCAATTTCATATCTCTACTCTTGCTAAATCAGCTTCCAAGAAGTTAGGTGTCCTATGGCGTCTGCGTCCATTTTTCTCTCCCTCTCAGCTGCTTGCTCTGTACAGGGGCCTTATCCGCCCATGTATGGAGTATGGCTCACATGTCTGGGGGGGCTCAACTCACACAGCTCTTTTAAACAGGGTGGAGTCTAAAGCTTTTCGTCTCATCAACTCTCCTCCTCTAACTGACTTTCTTGATTCTTTAAGTCACCGCCGCAATGTTGCATCTTTATCTATCTTTTACCGCTATTTTCATGCTGACTGCTCTTCTGAACTTGCTAACTGCATGCCTCTCCCCCTCCCGCGGCCTCGCTGCACAAAGACTTTCTACTTCTTCTCATCCTTATTCTGTCCATCTTCCTAATGCAAGAGTTAACCAGTATCTTCACTCTTTCATCCCTTACACTGGTAAACTCTGGAACTCTCTTCCTTTGTCTGTTTTTCCACCTGCCTATGACTTGAACTCTTTCATGAGAGGAGTGTCAAGACACCTCTAATGTTAACTGGATCTCCACCCCATTCATTCTATTCTCCTACTGTCCTCTTTACAGGGTCTGGCGACAAGCGGGATTTTTTTTTACTTATTTGTTTTCCCTTAGCCATTGCCCTTTTAATGTAAAATGTATGTATATATATATATATATATATATATATATATATATATATATATATATATATATATATATATATATATATATACACATATATATATATATATATATATATATATATATATATATATACATATATATATATATATACATATATATATATAATATATATATATATATATATATACATAATATATATATATATATATATATATATATATATATATATATATCTGGTCCTCACGAATAATGAAACTTTGGTCAGTCAGGTTGAGATAGGAGCTAGATTTGATGTTAGTGACCACCACGAAATTAGATTCAAGATTAATGCAAAGAAGGAGATAGAACAAAACACTGCTTTAGTACCAGATTTTAGAAAAGCCAATTACCAGGGCCTCAGACACCACCTCCAGAGTATAGATTGGGAGGGAATAGGAGTAGGCAGAGAGGAGGATCAAAACATTGAGGTAGAATTACATTATAATAGCATAGTTAGGGAAATTCATACAGAGCAGGAACAGTATATACCTAAGAGGAGGATTAGGTCAAATAGAAATGATCCAAAATGGATGAATAGCAGCATTAAAAGGGAAATTGGATTAAAAAGGGGACTCTATAGGAGAATTAAAAAAGGAGAAGTACAGGTAGTAGGGCAGTATAATGACCTAGCTAGGAAAGTTAAAAAGGATATTAGGACCGCAGAGAGGAATTATGAGGTTAGGATAGCGAGAGATGCCCAGAAGGATCCAAAGGGATTCTATCAGCTGTACAAGGCTAAAACAAAGGAAAGAATAGGACCTCTTAAAGGAATGGATGGCAGCTTGATAGAAAATGGTGAGGAAATTAGTAAGGAATTAAATAAATACTCCTTGTCCGTATTTTCTCAGGAAGAGTCGGGTAGGGAACTGGAGCTAGTACAGATCTTTAGGGGACTAGAGGTTGATAAATTAAGCGAAATAGTCATAAGTAGGGAAGTAGTTAGCAAGGAATTAGATTAAAAAAACTAAATCTCCAGGACCGGACGACATTTTTCCGAGGATTCTTAGGGAATGTAGAGAAGAACTCGTTGAACCCATTGCGATGATTTTTAGAAAATCCCTAAACACAGGAGTAGTAGCTAGGCTATGGAGGCAGGCAAAAGTAGTTCCTATATTCAAGAAAGGAGATAAGGCAAAAAGTAGTAACTACCGCCCAATTAGTTTAACATCAGTGTTAGGCAAGATGTTAGAAGCTATCATAGCAAGGGCAATTAGAAAACATTTAGATGAACACAAGCTAATTAGACATAGTCAACATGATTTTGAAGTCCTGTCTGACAAATTTATTAACCTTCTATAGGAAAGTATTTGAAACCATAGATAAGGGGGAGGAGTATGATATAGTTTATTTGGACTTCAGTAAAGCCTTTGACAGAGTACCCCATAGGAGACTATTAAGTAAAGTCAAGGCTCATGGCATAGGTGGGAAGATACTAGAGTGGATTAGGGGATGGCTTACTAGTAGGGAACAGAGGTTACAGATTAATGGGATGAAATCAGAATGGGGTAATGTCACTACTGGGGTACCACAGGGATCAATACTAGGACCATTGTTATTCATAATCTATATAAATGACTTAGAGACAGGAATAAACAGTGATATCAGTAAATTTGCCGATGACACAAAGATAGGAAGACCGGTAAAGAATTTAGATAATGCTAGGATGCTGCAGGATGACTTAAATAGGCTGTACGAGTGGTCAGAGAAATGGCAGATGCAGTTTAATGTTAACAA
>JAPQNM010000049.1:13503555-13511055 GCA_029783475.1 Metacarcinus magister
GGAGAGGTGAGTGGATGATGAGGCAGTGTAGTCTTGGACGTGTGTTGGAGAGTGCGCACTACTGTCAGGACTATTATCATTATACTACTACTTCTTCCACTGCTACTGTTGCACCAAATTTAAACCGACGAACAACGTATTCAGCATATTCACGTTTTTGTTCATAACCATCAAAGATAGGTTGCGTCGAAAACATCAAAATCCGTTTGAAACCTTTTGACAAATTTTTTTTTTTTATTTAGCTATGTACTTTTTGCTAAGCTACGCTAATAATTCAGCATAAAAAAGGTTTCATATACTCGCTCTGTCTGTTCATGATCAGCAAAATGTCAGTGGTAGAAAGAAAGCTGGAAGAGTTAAGGAGGAAATGGAAAAAGAGAGGCCTGAGAATTAGCAGTAAGAAAACGAAATGATAAAGTTTCAACGATGTTTGTGTACATATGGAGAAACTCAAAAATGGTAACAGGAGATAGAGAGTTGGACACGTCAATTATAGAGTGAATTCACTGTGAAAAAATAGAAAAAGATATTGCAAGTCCTATGTGATCAAAAGATTAGTGCGAGAATCAAAGGCAAGGTATGCTTACAGTAAGACCAGCAATGATGTATAGGGCAAAGACCTCACATGGATGTGGGAAAAACTGAATACAAAGAAGGTGCGACATCGCTTAACGTAAATGACAATATCACTCAGAATGAGAGATCAGGATGTTTTGCTTTACTTTTAAAAGAAAAATCGCTCGCTCTCTTTGTCTCGAAAATGAGATTACAACGTCATACATCATGACGAATGCATTATGTAGATGTTCTTGGTGTGTAAGCACCTGGGCACTTCAACTTGGCTGATACTTGATAGTGCATGTATGTACTCGTAAATAGGTAAGTTGCCATGTAATAAAACAAGTGGTTATTATTGGAGCCTATAAGCCCCAAAAATCATAGCAATTATGCACTTCGGGGTAGAAGTGTATAACTTGGCATGATGGTACCATTACCTAAATTTTTATCTGCATGACCAAACTGATCTTGACCTTTGTGACCTTGTATGTGACCTTACCTTTTGTTCTGTTTTGGCGGGTAAATCACATATTTGACAACAAGGGCATGTGAGGTATCAAATATATATGTTTTCGAGGTCAAGGAATTCAAATTTGACGTTAATTTATGCATACAACCTGCCGGATGGCCGCAAAATACAGAATGGCGGCGTATTTTGGCGGGAAATTGAGTGAAGCCGGATAAACCCAACTCAGGTGTCTAAATATAGGCTATCGGAGTCAGAGAATTAATTTTTTTATAGATTATGATGGTTTGATCAACAGTTTCTCTTTTCAGTGATCAGGCAGGTCATCAGTCATCAGATAGGCCGTGTCCGTCATCAGACGGGCCTATTTCATTCCTCAGGATGACCATATCAGTCGTCGGACAGGCCATCTTCAAGGAGTATGCTGATAACATTTTTATCAACTATTTGAAGTAATTGCTAGCTAGTTAACGTTGTCTGCATTTAGTCTTCGATGTGTACCAACAAAATAGCCTGAAGACATTTACTCGGCAAGCAAAGGGATCTGATTTAAGGCTGCGGGTGCAAGACGATGCACCAATACCGAGAAACTGGTCAACATTCCTCAGATGTGACGCAAATAAAACAGAGCTGTTTGAGTACTGGTAGAAACTACATTGAAAATGTTAAGAAATGAAAGAGAAGTCTTTGTAACAATAGGAAACATAGTTAAATGTTCTGTGGATGGATATGATCTGTCTGAGGTGTCACCATGCACTCATGAGGAGGCTGACACCAGTATGATTTTGCACAGCCTCCATGCGGTAAAATCAGGGCATGAGGTCGCATCTATTCGGACAGTGGATACCGATGTAGTGGTACTAGCCGTGGTTCATTTTAAAGCCTTAGGTTTTCAAAAACTGTTTGCTGATTTTGGGACAGGATTGCAGAGATCTATATCTATTCATGAACTAGTGCGTGTGCTTCATTCTGATAAGGTAGCAGCCTTATCTTTTTTTCATGCCTTAAGGGGTTGTGACAATACTTCTGCATTTGCCCATAAAGGAAAGAAGTCGATGGTCACTCAAAGTTTTGTAAGACTTGCTTCTCCACAGCCATCCATCTCCGAGGAAGATCTTGCAAACATTGAACAATATATATTGTCATCCTGTATGACAGAACCAGTGACTGCTTAGGTGTAGATCAAACTCGAAAAACCATGTTCATGACACAGGCAAAACCAATAGACAGACTTCTTCCTTCATCAGATGCACGGTTTCAGCATATCAAACGTTGTGCATTCCAGGCTGGCCATATATGGGGCCAAAGTACTTTAAAAAAAAACAGAGGCCCCTGAAGAAGGGGTGCAGAGCAAGATGTAAATGTAAGCAGGCAGGATTGCTATGTATATCACTATGTGCTTTTGAGGGAACATGTGATTAATATTAGTCCTTTACTTTCCTAAATAGTTGACTTACTAACTTCCATAAATTTCCTATCATTAATTGACTTCTCACTTTCAGAACTTTCCTTTAAATAGTTGAAAACGATGTTGAATGATAGTGTGGACTGTTGTTACATTTGATTTTATAAATCGTTCAAATAAATCATTATAATTGTAGTCCTTTCTAGTAGTCGATTTTGTCTATTTATTGTTCAGAATTATTTCGATGGGTGTCATGTGCTGTAATAATGATGCAAAACTCCATTTCACCGATTTTTATCAATTTAAAGACGGGAGAATTAGGCAGATAATGGGTTTTCGGCGTATTAGCTCAAAAAGGTCACACAAAAGGTTACAAAGGTCAAGGCAAACTTGGTCATGCAGATAAAAGTTTAGGTAATGGTCCAAGGTACTATCATGCCAAGTTATACACTTCTACCCCGAAGTGCATGGTTTTTTGACTTGGCGGCTCCAGTATATGCATGCATTCAGGTATTTCGTATCCCATTAACTCTCCACATAATATCATTCATCCTTCTAATTTCCATCTAATTTATTTATTTATAGTCTCTGACGCCTTATTCCCTCCGGGAATGTTCCCCATTGGGATGGCCTCGGCAGAAGAGTGTCTTCTTCTCCCTATCAATACACTCCCTCCTTGCCTGTTCAATTACGCCCCTCTATCAGCAACTCTTTCATACAAATGGCAACATCACCGAAAATAAGAGATGTATGATTATGACGCTTGCCTTTACTTATAAAAAAAGGAAAAGTTCGTTCTGTTTGTTTCGAAGGTGAGTTGATGATGACATATATCATGACGAATGCATAGTGCAAATTTTTGAGTGTGAAACCACATGGGTTATTTCACCTTCACTGGTACTTCACAGAGTATGTGTTGCCATATATACTGGTAAGTAGGTAAGTTGCCATATCGTAAATCAAATGGGTATGCATGCATTCAGGTATGTCATACCTCATTAATTTTCCATGTAATAATACTCATTCTTCTTATCTACAGCTATATGTTCTATCAATCTATACGCTCTGATGCCTCGTTCCCTCCGGGAACGTCCCCTAATGTGATAGCCATGCAAAAGGACCTTTACCTTTCTCTATCCATACACTCCCTCCTTGCTTGTTCAATCGTTCCCATGTATCAGCAACGTTGTTATGCATGTACTCATTAACCCTATCCTTCCATCTTACAACTGGCCTTGCTCTCCTCCAAGTACCCCTAGTTTCACTTACACATCATTTTTCTTCACAAATTCTTCAATCTTCTTTATCTCAATATCACAAAACTACCTCAAAGTATTAATTTTCAACCATTTTATTACACCACACTTCACTCCATTTGCATGAATTCCCATGGCACATCTTTCATACACACTTTAATTGCTCTCACCCTTCTATCCTGTCACGCCGATTTCTCCTCTCAGATAACTTATTTCCACAGCATGCTGTGCCATATTCCATGTCCAAGTCTCTAATTTATAAGTCAATATTGGCAGAGTATTGTTCCCTAAACTTCTTTTTACTTCCATGGATACATTTCTTTCTCTCATAACCCTTGCAAGTCCCTATTTCTCCTTCTATCTCTCATTGTTGGCAAAGCATTGCTACCAATTATTAAAACTCTTTCACTTCTTCTATTCTCTCTCCTCCTAAAAGTACCTCACACCTTTCTACTACTGGCACACTAACTCTATAAGGTTTACTAAAGTCAACTACTATTACTTCTCTCCTTTAAAGACCATCACCTTATTTTTTCGCAGCATTCACGTTTAACTTCCTTCTCGTACAAACAATATAAGATTCATCCACCACTCTCTGAAGTTCCTTTTCGCTTTTTCAAACAACATAATGTCATCTGCAAACTAGCATGTCACCACCGCCCAACCCATTTAATTCATCATCAGTCTTGCATCTACATTCTCCACTTTTGCATTTGCATTTGCATTTTGCATTTGCAAAGATGGATAAAGAGGTCATTGAAATCTTTTCTGCAGGAATGGGAGTAAGACAAGGATGTGTGATGTCACAATGGGTGTTTAATATTTTTATGGATGGATGGATGAGAATGATGAAAGCTAAAGTTTTACATTAACCTGTAGCTTTCATTATTCTCATCCATCCATCCATCCATAAAAATATTAAACACCCATTGTGACATCACACATCCTTGTCTTACTCCCACTCCTGCAGAAAAAATTTTAATGACCTCTTCATCCATCTATGCAAATGGAAATTGCCTTAATTAACTAACATTTTCTCCCTCTTCATCTCTCACCCAAGCTTTTCTGTCTCTCGTATACCTTATACCTTCCTTTCATAACTCTTCCAAATCTCTTTCCTATCCATCCTTTCACTTGCTAACACCATGATCATCATTTCCTTGCCATTTTTCCTCCCATCTACCTTTTATTTTTATATTAGCTAACACAACAAAGTTACCCTTCAAACATTCATCCCACTTGCCTAGCATCCAACACATCCTTCCTTAGATCTTCGTCCACTCACATCCACACTCACATCCACACACACACACACACACACACACACACACACACACACACACACACACACACACACACACACACACATCCACACACACACACACACACACACACACACACATACACACACACACACACACACACACACACACACACACACACACACACACTATGTTTGTATCCCATATATGCTGTCACCACTGTAGCGAGTGGTTGATAAAGGTAGCTGTGGCAATGTTAGCTGTGGCAATGTTGGCTGTGACAATGCTATCTGTGGCAAAGTTAGCTGTGGCAATGTTAGCTCTGGCATTGTTATCTGTGGCAATGTTAGCTGTGGCAATGTTAGCTGTGGCAATGATAGCTGTGGCAATGTTAGCTGTGGCAATGTTAGCTGTGGCAATGTTAGCTGTGGCAATGTTGGCTGTGACAATGTTATCTGTGGCAAAGTTAGCTGTGGCAATGTTAGCTCTGGCATTGTTATCTGCGGCAATGTTAGCTGTGGCAATGTTAGCTGTGGCAATGATAGCTGTGGCAATGTTAGCTGTGGCAATGTTAGCTGTGGCAATGTTAGCTGTGGCAATGTTAGCTGTGGCAATGTTAGGTGTGGCAATGTTAGCTGTGGCAATGTAACTGTGGCAATGTTAGCTATGGTACGTAGGGAAAATTATTGTGTTTTCCTTTTTCTTCTTTTATTATGAAATACAAACTCGCTCTTAGTGTTAACAGGTAGAATATCTACGCTCACACTGTCACTCTCTACGTGCCTTAGGCCTTAATTATACTTCTATCCGTATCAAGAGCTCACCTGTAACTGATGCTGTTTTCCTTGCTAGACGCAAGGTATAGGGAGTGGTTCATGGTGTTCCTCAGCCAATGAAATTACTCTAAATTGATGACGTCTATGACGTGTTCATGACACATTATAAACATCCATATCTTCTGCCAATGAGCATTATGGTTGTAACTGAACTGAGCCAACAGAAAACAAGTCGGCTGTTGGGTTACTACAGATCGTCATGTTAACATTCTACAAACCAACAGTTGGTGTTTCGTTGCGCTCTCACTTTTTATTTTTTATTTATTTATTTTTTTTTAACACCATAACATGTGTAGTACTGACAGTGCTACCACGTGAAGGTAGAGAAAAACTGAGGTAACATCTCTACGTGGTTACATTTTTTATTTCCGAAGTACCACTGTAGAGCTCTTGTGGAAATCTTCCAAACTCACGTCAGTTAAACCTCATTGGTCATGATACTATAAAAAATTTTAATCACACATATTTCCGTTTTGCAGGACATCAACCTGCAGAAATCATGGCTAGCTACTGAATCTGCGTACATCATTCCTACCACCGCCGGGCTGCCACTCAATCTCAGCGTCACCGCTAGTGTGGCTCTCGACGTTCACGCCAGCGGCAAGATCGACATCTTCAACTTGTTACAAGGGCGCGGAGGCATTAGCGGGAAACTGAAACCCAGGTAAGTGTGGGTAAAAGCTTGTACAGGTATTTGAATGGCGAATATCCTGCGGTGTCCACTTCTGCATTTCTTTCTTATCCTCTTATAATTTTCCTCATTTTTTGTTTGCATAGGCTCTCCTACCTATCTTTCTTTTTTCTTCTTCTTCTTTCTTTTTCTTTTTCTTTTTCTTTCTTCTTTTTCTTTTTCTTTTTCTTCTTTTTCTTCTTCTTCTTCTTCTTCTTCTTCTTCTGCTTCTTCTTCTTCTTCTTCTTCTTCTTCTTTTTCATCTTCTTTTTCTTCTTCATCCTCACCTTCTCCTATTCCTTCTTCTGCTTCTTCTGCTTCTGCTTCTTCTGCTTCTGCTTCTTCTGCTTCTTCTGCTTCTTCTTCTTATTATTATTATTATTGTTATTGTTATTATTATTATTATTATTGTTATTATTATTATTATTATTATTATTATTATTATCATTATTATTATTATTATTATTATTATTATTATTATTATTATTATTATTATTATTATTATCAATAATATTATTATTAGTTATTATTATACTTCTTGTTTTTTCTAATGTTTTTTTTTTCTTTTTCTTCTTCATTAACTGGAAATGGTCCCCAAATATAATACCATGCCAGTTCTGGTACGTATTAAAGTTAGTATGCTTTATTCTTAACATGATTTTCATGGTTTTGATTCTCTCTCTCTCTCTCTCTCTCTCTCTCTCTCTCTCTCTCTCTCTCTCTCTCTCTCTCTCTCTCTCTCTCTCTCTCTCTCTCTCTCTCTCTCTCTCTCTCTCTCTCTCTCTCTCTCTCTCTCTCTTTTCTATATCAAATAGTTCTGACACCTAATCAAAGAAATAATATTTTAGATCTAATATTCACAGCGACAATGAGATTATTATTCATACTTGTGAAGTAGGCGAATCTCTGGGGAATAGTGATCACAATATCGTTAAAATCAAATTAAACTTTCAAATTATAACGAAAGAAAATATGCTATTGGTACCTAATTATAAGTAGGCGAATTTTGCGAACATAAGAAGGGAAATGGAATCAGTAAACTGGAAT
>JAPQNM010000049.1:13518555-13531055 GCA_029783475.1 Metacarcinus magister
AAAAAAAGTGTAGCATGCAAGCCACACGTACATACAAAATATGCACACAAAAATACAGAAAGGAGATCACTTCCAAATAGTGTATCACTGGTGTAAGCATAATGTAATGTACACAGACACATACATGCACACACAGATACACAAAAGGAAGCACTTGCAAATAGTGTATCACTGGTGTAAGCATAAAATATGTGTAATGTGGAAATGTGGAGGCGGACTGAAGCATTCATGAGTGGTGATGGCCAGGCCAGCTGCTGCGAGCGGGGCATGAGCGTTGCTATGGCGACGATCCAGTGTTGTCAAGGACGACGAGTGCCCTATAACGTAGAAACACGCAGAAAATTTGAAGGCCATGGTGTCCACAGAAGGCAGTGATTGCACGGTAAGTAATGGATATGTAAGTGTGTCGAAACCCGAATCTAGGCAAAGACAGCTGATTACAAGCGGCGATATAGAAACATCACTCCCCACAGCTGTTCGCTTGAGGAAAGGATTCAAGGTCACACAGAAATGGTAGCTATTAGCTGAGTGATGAGCTGGGGCGAAGGCAGCAAGACGCGGGTGGTTGCGATGTGGTGTCGTTCTACCGGACAGCGGCGAGGAAACGCGTTGCTAAAGACGGAGCCAGGCTTTGCTAGGGAGGAAGGCCAGACAAGAATGGAATCCTTGAGAAAGCCGCGCTGAGAAGCGAAAAGCTACGGATGTCCAAAGGTGTAGTCTGCAAGCGTTCAAATGTGCTTTTTGGCAAAAACACCGAGGGTTGAGGCAGAAATCCAAGCAGGCACGGCGAGGGTGGGGGTTGGGGGTGATGGTGGCGACACGGCCGGCTAGATCACTGTGGCGGGAACTGTAGATCCCACGTACTTCTTTAGAGGGCGAGTAATGTAGGGCACCCAAAGAGGAGTGTTATAGCCTGGTGTATTTTACAGGCAGAGTCAAGCAGACAAGACGGGCTTATAAGATGAGCAGGAGTGTAGGTAGACCTCGAGCGGTAAAGGCAGGGGATTGTCTCTTCAGAAGTGTTAAGTCGTACACCGCTGCTACCATATGTGCTGGAGGGTAGAGCAGATAGGACGACTTGTATAGTTGTGCAGGAAGTTTTTGGTAGACTCGAGCGGTAAGGCAGGTGATGTCTCTTCAGAAGTGTTAAGTCGTACACCGGTGCTACCATATGTGCTGGAGGGTAGAGCAGATAAGACGACTTGTATAGGTGTGCCTCGAGCGATAAGGCAGGTGATGTCTCTTCAGAAGCGTTAAGTCGTACACCGCTTGCCACCATATGTGCTGGTGGTGAATGTCTGTTTCTTCAGAAGCGTTTATTCGTACACCGCTTGCCACCATATTTGCTGGGGTATTTGGTTGAATCCTAGCACTTTTATAAAAGTGATAGAATAAGCAAGTTCTTAGAGACACTTTAATAAGGTCCTTGCTTACAAACTAATACAGAGAGACTGGCGTCGTGGTCGTGCCACAAAGGGCAAGCGCCGACTCATGACTGACGCCAGGGGCAGGCACAAGCGGGGCATTACGCGGGAAAGCACTCGGTGCGCACGCAATAATATAAATGTAGCCACATTTAGGCTAATACAACATATATATATATATATATATATATATATATATATATATATATATATATATATAAATATATATATATATATATATATATATATATATATATATATATATATATATTTATATACATATATACATATTTGGCTTCCGGACATTTGGCCGACAGATATGTCATCAACGGACATTTGGCTGACAGACATTTCACTGAAAAACCTTTGGCCGAACGGATAACTGACCGAATGGACATTTGACCGAAAACCCAACCCAACACAACGAAAACTACCTAACTCAAAAATGACACAAATAGTTCTAAGAGTTATGTGTCCATTCGGCCAGATATCAGATATTCGGTGAAATGTCCATTTGGTCAGATATTCGTCCTATCAAATGTCCGTCGTTGAAATATTCGTTCAGTCCGTCGGTGAATTGTATGTCGACCAAATGTCCGTTGGTCATCTGTACGTGCTTCAGGTATCAAGGCCCTATCTAGGGTTACTTCCTTATGCCTTATTGTTAGCCTTCCACATCGCACACGATTTACTCGTGATGACATTGTTTTTCTTGAACACACGGGGATTTTCAGAGTGGGATGACTAACCCCCTTTTCCTGAGAGGTTTAACCTTAAAATGTTTTCCTACTTCATTCATTCATTAATCTTCTTTATCAAATTAGAGAGCTAAAATCATATATTGTTCTTGTGTAGTTTAATGTGACAAGGAAAATATAATTCACGACTAGCACATTCTGACATTAAACTGTGTTGAACTTTCTATCTTTACACAGCTGTACCGCACCTTCTTACTGTCAGTGGACACGCCAGGCACAGCCACTCCACGGGAACACAGCATTAGCTACAACGTCAATTTCGGCTCTCAGAACATTTACCTGGACCTGCATTCTCCTCAAGCAAATCTATCAGCTAGAGGTGAGTGTAATGTATGACTCGTAAGTAATAAGCTTTCCTATTTCAACTTTATCAAAACAATTATAACCTATTATAGATGACCGACGTCTTTTTATGTCTTGTGTGGCTTACGTGTACCCACCATAACTGTATCTTTAGTGCACTTATCACTTACTACTTACCACTTAAGCACATTTAAAAACACAACAATTTTCTTGATTTATGTTAATTGATTTCGTATGAATAGTAAGTATTCAGCAATCTCAGAGTTTAACAATAGTTTCTTATCTTTCTAACTTCATTCAGTGGGATATTTCAAACAATATGAGAAACCTAATTACTGTCAGTATCTGAATGTGAATGAGCATTTACAGAGCTACACATGTGGCCTGACGTAGTATCACAGCTTTCTTCACGTCGGCGTTTTGACTGGCTTACCTACGTCAACTAATGTCACCAATCTCCGGTTTCATCAACAATAAATTCTTCTTCTTCTTCATCTGTGCCAAATGACCTCGATGTTGCGGCACCATGATCTATTGTCTCCAATCAATCAAACAATCTTCTTCATCTTCTTCCTATTTTTCTTCTACTTCTTTTCCTTCTACATCTTCTTTTTCTCTTCTTCTTTTTCTTCTTCTTTTTCTTTTTCTTCAACTTCTTTTCTTCTTCTTCCTCAACTTTTCCTCTTCTTTTTATTTTATTTTATTTTGCTTTTTCTTCTTCTTAATATTATTGTTATTATTATTATTATTATTATTTTTATTGTTATTATTTTAATATTATTATCATTATTATTATTTCAAACTGCGAGCGAAGCGACCTATTTCGAAGTTACGAAACGACCCCATTCAAAATTTGTCTGTGTCTGTATGCGTGTCTGTCTGTCCGTCTGTCCGTCTGTCTTCTATCTCCTCCTAGATCACTGGAGGGATCGGAATTAAATTTTTAGGGGTCGTAAGCATCAACCCTTAGATGGTTATTATGTAAATTTTAAAGTTATTTGTGAACAACTTGTATCTCGCTTGATACTGGTCGCACATATTCATACTTACCTGGCACAGAAGACACCTTGACCTACCTCCTACCTCCCTTTCTACCTCTTATCTCCAACCTCCCTTTCTACTTCCTACCTCCCTTTCTACCTCCTACCTCCCTTTCTACCTCCTAACTCCCTTTCTACCTCCTACCTCCTACCTCCTTTTCTACCTCCTACCTCCCTTTCTACCTCCTACCTCCCTTTCTACCTCCTACCTCCCTTTCTACCTCCTACCTCCTTTCCATCTTCTACCTCCCTTTCTACCTCCTACCTCCCTTTCTACCTTCTACCTACCTCCTACCTCCCTTTCTACTTCCTACCTCCCTTGCTACCTCCTACCTCCTACTTCACTTTCTACCTCCTATCTACCTTCTACCTCCCTTTCTACCTCCTACCTCCCTTTCTACCTCCTACCTTCCTTTCTATCTCCTACCTCTATTTCTACCTCCTACCTACCTCCCTTTCTACCTCCCTCACCCAGCACAAATAGTTAACAGTATTACAATTGAATCGTCTATGAAAAAACTCGATAAGCACTTAGCATCCGTTCACCAAGTCGAATACTTCATTACTGCGTACTTTTAGCATAGATTACTCCTTGTTTTTCTCACTTTCCTATACAAATTCCATGATAGTTTTTCCATACTACATGGTATCACTTCCTCTTCCGGCCAGCTTCGGCTGGCTTTGCTGTCCTTTTGTCTCTATCAAGTAGATATTATAGTAGGAGTGTAGCTAAACAGACAGCCTCGTTAGGTCCAGTAGGACTGTTGCTGTCTGTTCTTCCTTTGTACTCCTTTGTACTTCCTATCTCCTACCTCCCTTTTTACCTCCTACCTCCCTTTCTATCTCCTACCTCCCTTTCTACCTCCTACCTCCCTTTCTACCTCCTACATCTCTTTCTACCTCTTACCTCCCTCCTACCTCCTACCTCCTTTTCTACCTCCTACATCCCTTTCTACCTCTTACCTCCCTCCTACCTCCTGCCTCCCTTTCTACCTCCTACCTCCCTTTCTACCTCCTCTTTCTACCTCACACTTTTTTAAAAGTCAACTATATCACTGATTTGCCCCATCATCGCCATTTATAACATGGGTAGATCGCATGCGTCAAGAGGTCACACCATTGGCTTCCAACAAGACATCTCTGACTTTGCTCATGTATTGCCCCGCATACCCCAGGAGTTGCCAGTAATTGTGCTAAAAATCCTCAATGAGACTATCATAGATAGATCTTTCTTGGTGAGAAGAGACAAATTGATTTCTGCTCTCCAATTTCGCAAGGAAAACAACGAAGATTATGAGCACATTGTACAATATGTTATTGTGTTTTGCAGCAACTACCTAAACTGAAGCGAGCAGTTTGTGTATGCTGGGTGAGTGGTTTTGGGCCTCATGGTAACCCAGCATGTCTATTTACTTAATTATCATTATTATTCGTCTTCTTCTTTTTCTTTTTCTTCTTCTTCTATTGGGGTAATAAATTTTTAGAATTAACTCAATACTGTCTTCTTATCAGCCCGTAACAGACAGTATAAAATATAGAGGAACAGATTAGTCATTCTTATTAGATTTGATGTTCACAAAAGGATGATATTGAAAAAAAATGCTATAACCCACTATTAGGAACGTGTGACCATGGTGTAATAGAGTATAATTTTATTGCAGGATCATCATAATCATCATCATCATCAGCCTCTTTGAGTCCAATGTAAGACAAACGCCTCCTCCACTTTCACTCATATTTATCAAATGCCTGTCTATTACAGGTTACTTCAACTAAACTTCATATATTTTCTCTCCATCTAGTTATCTGTCTACCCTGCCTTCTTTTGCCATCTCTGGATGTTGAGCTATTGATAACGAAAGTATTTGAAAGACTACCATTGAGGAATAAGAAAAATAAGCTCCACTCAAATAGAAATGTTGTAGATAAAATGTAGGCATTAGATTGTGAAGATAAGCAAAATGTTTTTTTATTGCGTGAATAAAATAAATAAAAATAAATGTTCATTCACTTAATCTCGGTACAACTAAAATTAATGAAATTATGACGAGTTTAAGTGAAATAATTGTACAGAAATGTTTGTTCAACTTTTTACATACAATTATCACATGCAGCATTTATTAAATAAATACTCAAATAAATTATTTAATCCTATAAAGACAGACAAACCCGCTTTCTTGTCGGGGGATGGAGTTCATACACACCCCGCGTTGGTTAGAATTAGTTACCCGCTTCCTATGTGACTACCTTCCCGCGTGGGTAACCAGCGTGTCATTCCTGTCTACCATATTCATACATCTCTTCTCTCACTTACTGCTCCTTACATTTTACAAATAAGCCTTTCGTGCTATTCTTGCATCTTCCATTCGTTCAATCCCTGCTTTGTATCTCAAGGCCGCCTCCGTGTGTCTTTCCCAAAACGTACTCCATCCCATGTCACCTCTCAAGGTTACTACAGCTGCATACCTTGGTGCATTCAGTGCCATTCTTGCTGCTCTATTCTGCCCAACATCTAACTTGTCTATCTCCTTTTTACTCCATGCTGTCACATCCATGCCATACATAATACTTGGCACAGCCACACTCTTCCACACTCCTCTCAGCAAATCATTCTTGCAAGCCCTCATACGTGCAGCACTTCCTAGTCGTCCCACAAACTGGTTTAACTAGCTGATTTTTTTGTTTTTCATTATTTCCAATCCATGCGGACATTCCTAGATACTTGTATTCACGAATCTGCTCTAATTAATTTTCTCCTAATTTCCACACAGTATCTCTTTCATCCTCCGACATATTTACTGTCATTACTTTACTTTTCTCACTGCTGAATTTTACTCTGAAATCCCTCCCATATCCACTCACAACCACTAGTAAACGTTGAAACTTTTCGGCCGTCTCACTCTTAACTACCACATCATCAGCATACAACAACAAGCATATCTTGTCACCATCAACTTTTACTCCTGCATTCATTTTTCTCATCCTAGCTGCCATTTCCTCTGTGTATAAGCTAAACAAGGTTGGGGACAATATGCATTCTTGCCTAACTCCTCTTTCACTCCTCACCCATTCTGTTTCTAAACTTCCTAATCTAAATTTGGCTCTGGTGTCTTTATACATACTTCTAATTATGCTAACTATCTTTTTACTCAGACCAACCTTTTCTAACACTTTGCGCAACACTTCTCTGTTAACCCTGTCATACGCATTTTCAATATCTAGAAACCCAAGGTACAAGTTTTTCTTATCTCTCTGTCTTCTTTCAATAAGTTAATTTACCACAAACATATTATCATCTGCTCTCCTATCTAAACGAAACCCATTTTGCTCCTCTCCCAGTACACCAGATCTCTCAATCCACTTACACAATCTTGCATTCAACACCTCACTGAAAACCTTACCTATTGTATTCATAAAAACAATAGGCTTATAGTTCCTTAACTCACTCTTACTCCTGTGTTCACCTTTGTGCAACAGAGTCACTCTACACTCATTCCATTTCTTAGGCACCTTTTCTTCTTCCCACACACAGTTATATAGAACAGTCATTCTATCAATTAACCCCTCTCCTCTATTTTTGTATATCTCATATGGAATTTTATCTAGGCCGGCTGCCTTTCCATTCTTTTGCCTTCTTACACACTTCTCTACTTCATCCCGACTGATCCTATCATTCAACTCTTCTGCATCCTTCCTATCCGGAGTCCCACATACTTCCCTCATCTTAAACACTTTACCTACACCTCCTATTTCTTCCCAAAACTTTCTTATGAGTCTTTCATTTAATTTTCATTTGTCACACACTCACCATTCACTTTCAGAACTTTCACATCCTCACCGTTCAACATGCTTTCCTCTCTCATGAACCTATACCACTCACGCCCTCCTTCCATTCCCTTCTCCCTCAAGGCTTGAATGGCATTCCTTTCACACTGCACTTTCGCATCTTTTATCCTTTCGCTTCGTCAGCCGCTGCTGCTTCATAAACGTTATCCATACACTCTGGTATTCACCCTCAGTCTCTTCACTCTCATGCCTCCTTTTCTTTAATAACCTACACTGTTTGTTTAACCTCTTACGCTCCTTTCTCGCATCCCTAATATCATCATTCCACCACGGCTTGTTCATTCTCTTTCTTCCAGTCATTCTTACAAACCATATCTTACTGGCCCCAGCACTTCTCACATTTTCTGTCAATCTCTCACTCAGTTCATCAACAGTATCTGAGCTCCCCATGCACCATATTCTTTCACTCAACCATACTTGAAAACTCTCCCAGCTCACATCCCTCAGCCTCCATTTTTTTTCTGCACCTTTCTTTTCTCTTCATACTTGCCTACCGAGTCTGGTTTTGGTGTTAATCTTGATTTTGATCCCACAGGTGACTTGTAGTTTTCTACAAGGCAGGCGTTTGTAGCGGCAGCTTCTATAAGAGAAAAAAAAAGGAACAAACAAACAAAAAAAAACCAAAATATTATTGGTACATGCCTAGTTTATAGATTTCGCATACTACATTTTCTCCACGAAATCTTTCATTGCGTTAATAATCCGTGCACTCGTCTCCCCACACAGTCCCAGCAACAGCACCACCCATTCCTTTCCAGTTCTTTCAATCACTTAATCAATTTCACGTCCCATTTCCGTTCGAATCACACGCATCATTTCCATTTTGTCACGGTCATACTTCTGACATTCTAATACCACATGTTCTACCGTCTCATCCTCTCCCATGTCACACATCTGGCACACTTTGCTGCGGGACTCTGACCACCTGTAGTTTCTTGCATTCATATCCATATATTGTGCCCTAGCTCGGAAGAGATCACCACCCAGGCTTCCATCATACCACCTTATATACATTGAGGCCTCTTTCTCTCTGTACCATTCCAAAGTCTTCTTTCGTTCCATCTCAGTCTTCCACCTACTCAGTCCCACACCTTTCACTGTTTTGTCTATCTCACTTTTCCACTTTCTCACATCCCACTTTAACCCTTCTCTACTTCTGTTCATCACCTTCCATTCATACACCCTTTCTCTCCCTTCAGAAAATGTATGCACCCACATAACCAGCATGCCACTCCTGTCTACCTTATTCATGCACTTTCCCTCCCACCTATTGCTCCTTACATTCCATTCTCGAGACCTTGATCTTGATTCTTGATTCCTACAAGTCAGTTTGATGTGGTATTGGTCTTGATCCTGGTCTAGTTTAATGTGATTTTGGTCTTTAAATTGGTCTCGTTTAATATGGTATTGGTTTTGATCTTGATCTCAAAGCTTCTGGTGTCGGAGTTTGGCTCGAGACCAGGTTGAGACCAGCATTAAAAAGGTGCGGTCACACGACCGTTTTTTTTCGAGAATTCTCAAGCCGATATCATCCCGCGCCGGTGATTTTGCTGCTGCTGGTGGCGCTGGTTTGATTACGTATACATAAAACGAAAATCAAGAAATTTATTATATACAGAAAAACAATTATATATATACAGCAACGCCAGCTGCAAAATCACCAGCGCGGGATGATTGCTTGAGAATTCTCGAAAAAAACGCTCGTGTGACCGCATCTCAAAAAGTGCATTGAAGCGCATAGGTCGGAATTTATGATCATACACAGAGAAAAGTCATGGCTGTTTCGACTCACAGAGCGCCAATTCAGAGTTGTACTGTCTACGAACAATGCCTGGCTTGCGCTACCTTATGATGCATGAGCTGAGCTTGGCGAGCCCTGATAAGAGTACATGCGAGTCGAGAGAACATGAATGGCGGGGTGATTCTTGTAGTGATAATGCATGTTTTCAGCACCTTTCGCCTGCGTGTTTTCATGTATGTATAGGCCTATGCAATCCCTGCATCCTTCGTACACGTACATCACAAATATAGCTCGCTTGGAAAACGTAACCACAAGAATTGTTATTCTCTTATGTTTGTTTCTTCATACCAACGAAACAATGAAAGCAGAAATATTTGACTTTAATGTTCAGTTGTTTACATATATTAAATATTGTAAATATATTTCCTTCCATATACGTCACCCTTACTCCATTCTTCCAAAGTTGATTAGTCGTTACATCGAGCACATCTGGCAGCAGGGTTGCCAGGTGCACAAACTACAAAATATACTTAAAACATTCACGCATTACTTTCTGCCATGTTCTATTTTACATCATAAGAAAATCAAATTCAATTGACGAATATTTCTGGCAATTCAAAATCTTGTTGAGCAATTTCTAGCAAGAAATACCCAAAATTGCAGGACCTGGCAACTCTGTGTTATATAGCTGCATGACAAAGGTTGAGCATAACAGTTTGGTTCACATTTCAAAATGTTTTCATTATAAAAATTTGTATTCAGGAAACACCTAGTACTATACTATATGGTATCACTTCCTCTTCTGGCCAGCTTCGGCTGGAGAGAAGAGTGGGTGGGGAGGAGCCTTCCACTTTGCTGTCCTTTTGTCTCTATCAAGTAAATATTATTATAGTAGTGTAGCAACACGGACAGCCTTGTTAGTTAGTTAGGATTGTTGGTGTTTGTTTTTCCTTTGTACTCCTCTGTACCACCGTGGTGACACTCACCAGTCACGTGACCCTGTTTCGGATGGTAGTCACAAGGGGCGCTGTTCTAACAGTATTGCCCAATAACGGGCGAACTTCGTAGGGTATTTTCGTCTTTCACGTAGATTTGTTTACAAAATTAAGTAATGTATAAAGGTCTTTTAACGTCTTTGTCACGCTAGAATCGATGAAAAGGCTCATGTTAGTCATCGTCTTTAGATATAAATGGTGACTGTGAATTTTCTGCAGCGAGTCAGTCTTAGATGTTATATAGAGAAACTAATTATTTGACCATTATTGAAACCTCTTTGTCTGTTAAATACTTTCACGCATACAAATTTGTCTCCATCTCACACCCACAGCATCCACTCTTCCATCCATATCATTCATACATATCTTAAGGCTTACCTTCTCTCATTCCCCTCCCTGCCCAATAATTCAATTTCAATTTTTTTTCTACATCTTATACCTGTGGTGCCGGTAGCCGACACATTTGGATTTTTTATAGTGACACTTCGTTTTCTTCGTTCTCTCTGATGTTGAAAGAGAGAGAGAGGTTATTGCTGCCACTGCCTCAATGCACATAATATTGCAAATTCCGATTGAGGACAGTGTTATGGCAGCAATTGGGTAATCTTTGGCCACTCGGCGGTAATACCAAAGAAAAGTGGCCAGCAGATATCGGAACTCGAACCCGGTGTCGCGTGCTCGGAGGTCGGTGTATGTTGAGAGGTCCGCGCCAAACTGCGCATAATCAGCAGTAATGTTTGTAAACAAAGGTTTGTTGATAAACTAACCTAACTTAACCTAAAAACAGACTTCCGAATTTTAGGTTAGGTTAGTTTAGTTTAGTTTATCAACAAACCTTTGTTTACAAACATTACTGCGGAGCATGCGCAGTTTGGGGGGGCGGACCTCTCAAACGTAAACAGACCTCCGAGCACGCGACACCGATACCCTAGGTTTGCATGCCCAAACGCTAGCCACTGTACTACCGCCTTAAGTTAGGTTAGGTTAAATTATCCATCTGCCCCGCCGCTCAGAGTTAAATTGTTTCTTTTTAAGCTAAACCTAACTTTCCTTTACCTAACCAAACCTCGTCAGTTGAATGATATTCTAACCTAACCTATCCAAACCTAACATTTCTTAAACTGAATTATAATCATTGGGGTCAGCGCAGCTTTACTAACTGAGTATTCTATTATTCTTAACTTAGAAAATAATTTGAGTTACAGAGTTATGCGTGGCATTAGCAGCTGCCTGCTGGATATACTGTGCCGCTGAATTCGCATTTAAACGGCTGTCTGTATACATACCCTACTTATTCTGCCTACTTATACTCATTACTAAGTGCATCACTCTTCAATTTAGGTTTAAAGCTATGGAACACATAAGTAAAATGTGAAAAATGACACCACCGCTGCTGCACCTCACTTACTGTCACTTAGTTTTTCTTTTACACGGCAAGTTCCACTTATTTTCGTTATTAATATATGTTGGCCAACTCCTGCAACAATTTAGATTATCACAATTGAATAGGCATATTATAAGCTTGCCTATACTAGTAGCTATTGGCTATAAAAAATTCTCATGAAAATTATCCACTACCGCTGGCACACCTCACTCGCCGTCACTTAATATCGCCTTTCACACGGAAATTCCAATTATTACCGTTAATATTATATGTTGGCCTACTCCTGCAACAGTTTAGATTATCACAATTGAATAGCCATGTTCTAAACTCGCTTATACTAGTAGCTATAGGCTTAAATAATCTCGAGATGAGTGGTTTCCATCGACTTTCCAGTCTATGGTAACTCATTTACCAGTGCTCCGGGACGGGGTTGAATTTGGCTGAGGTACAAGCCTCAGTGGTGCAGTGGTTAGCACGTCTGACTACGAATCCGCTGGCCTGAGTTCGATCCCGGACGAAGGCAGTCGGCGCACATCTCACCCAGCTGTTCATCCTCCCAAACGGGTTGGTAGATAAATGGGTACCTAAGAAAACCTTGAGAAGGTAAACTGTGGAAAGTCGGATGTCACTGTGTCCCGGCATAACGGATTAATTTCCATCACAGGCTCCAAGGTTTATGTGACGGGAGATGAGCGCCCGCAGCTACGCGCAGCTATAGCGTGTGCCCGCACTTAACTACACCTTTTAGTGTTTGGTGCATACGACTTTATCATGTTTACGTGCGCAGGGCAGGTGACTACAATATTTATCAGGTTTTCTGGTAAATAATTTTGAAGGGGAAGTCTGCGGAGGCATGGCGGGTGTCTGGATGGAGGAAGTGCAACGAACTTTTTGAGGTGAAGAGGTAATGCGTGATGAGAAGGGTGTGGTGCAAAGTCTGAGTGGAACGAGTTACGCATGGTGATCGTCGGGAGGGAAGGCTTGTGATTGGTGGCTGGCACGGGGCCGC
>JAPQNM010000049.1:13553555-13566055 GCA_029783475.1 Metacarcinus magister
TTCGTATTCTAAGAATCTCTGGAATTAAACTAGACAAGTGCAACCAAACTAGGCAGGTTAACTGTGAGGAATCAAGATAACTTTTAGCCGGCGGCGGATCTATATAAAGACAGTGATGATGATGATGATGCTACTTGGAAGTGGAAGTGCATTGTATTTTGTCAGGATGGGGATCATACACTCGTATGACTCATGATATTTGCGAAAATATGATATTCACAAATAATCAATTTCACTCCTCTCGTGGCCCCCCAAAAAATTCATAAAGCAGATCAGAGGTTTCATTCATTAGTGTTTATATTATACAAATTTAGAAAAACGTGTATCTCAAATTTAACAAAATTATTCATAATATGTATGTAATTGAAATTATCGTGCACCAAGGAATACACGGATGGCTTTTCACTTCTTACATAAAGATATGATGAGAAAAATAATGATTTCGATGATTAGACATAACTGGAATATGCAGAAATCATATTGTACCATCACAAGAAAAATGTGTTAATATTGAAAGGAATAAAAATAAATGCAACTAAAATGGCGTCAGATTTCAAAGATCTAACATACGAAGAAAATTTTAAGAAATACAATTGACAACATTTTAATGTGAGAAGAGAAAGAGGAAATATACATAGATAAATGAACAGCCTGAATGAAATAGAAAATATCTAGTATTCATTAGAAAAGGAGTGGCTGCATATTTGAGGGGACAGGAAAAAAATTACGAAAGGAATTTGCATGAACGATAGAAAAATATACTGTCATTCCCATTGACGTATAGAGACTTGGATTGGACTGAAAGGTGTGACAATGATAGATAATTTACAACAACTAAAGGAAAGACTGGACAAATACGAAGACGAAGAACCACATGAGTGTAGCTCAGGTCGTAAGTACAGCAATTATACTCGTTCCACTGTAAGATAGCAAAAATGTTCCCCGTTTATGGAGGAAGAACTACTCTGAACTCGTCAGTTGCTTGCTGCCAGTTGGTTGACAGAGTTCAGAGCAATTATGGAGATATAGAAGCACCTCCATAAACCATTTCATGTCTTTGAATATTGCGTGTCATAGAGCAGTCATCTTGGATTACAGCTCTATCATCTGTGATGATATATAAACTAAGAGCAAGTAGGGGATTTTTGTGAAGAATTAAGTTTTTGGTAAGAATGCTCCGCTAAGTGTTACATGTCAACTGACAGTTCCCGTCACCGCTTGGAGGCAAAACTGACACCTGAGACATGGTTGACAATGACCTGATCTTTTTGTTTTTTTGTGAACGCGTGTGTGTGTGTGTGTGTGTGTGTGTGTGTGTGTGTGTGTGTGTGTGTGTGTGTGTGTGTGTGTGTGTAAGAGAGCAAGAGAAAGAAAGAGAGAGAGAGAGAGAGAGAGAGAGAGAGAGAGAGAGAGAGAGAGAGAGAGAGAGAGAGAGAGAGAGAGAGAGAAAGAAAGAAAGAAAGAGACTGATAAACAAGACAAGGGAATAAGGTTTATCGGCCCCAAGTAACCAAAATGACTCCTTACTTTCAAACTCTTCCCCGAAACCCACCAGTCAACATTCAATCAATCGTGTGCGTTCGGTTTGGGGGAGTGCGGGGGCCGGGCCCCATTTTCGCCATTTCACGGTGGGGCGAATATAGGTGCAAACAACTATGTGAATACACCACCACCGCCACCACCTATCGTGAAAGCATTAGACAGCTGCATGGAATGAAATATTGGCAAAAGAAGGATGCTGAAAAAATTGCCATCTAGTCTAAATACATATGTAATCTTTCCTAATCTTAACCTTCCAACCTGTCCAGTTTGAGAAATGATGAAAGGCATTTGTACTATATGTTAAAATATGAAAGAAATTAAAGAACATTATTCATGTTGGATTGCAGGAGTCAACAGCAAGGGAAAGTATCAATCTGGAATACCGGTGGGCCAAATCACTCTCATCTGCCTCAGACATCAAGACTGAGCTCGGTGTCCGCTTTTTCTTCTCGCAGTTCCCAAATGTCAACTTTAAAGGCCAGCTGTTGAGACGGGTAAGTCAGGAAACTCCTTTACTGTTCCAGATGTCAACTTCAAATCCAAAATGTTTTCTCTTAATTCCCAAGATAATTGAAAACAGCTTTGAGTATGATATTTCAAAAGATCTAGTGATTAATAGTCAAATGCCTACCTCAGTTTATCACTAGGTATCAAATTATCATTATTCAATCATCTTTGTGATATTTTTTTCACTCTGTGGTTGGTTACAGATGCCAGCTTCAATAGTAATAGCACTAGTGAAATTGTATTTCAGTCATATATTCTGGTTAAGTAAAATTAAATATAGAACAAAGTCTACCATAGGCATGGTAATTGGCAGTTAACCTTAATTGACTGACGTTTTGGAATTGAAATTGCAAAATGGTTAGTCTAGAAGCTGAAAATGGAGTTGGAATTAACATTTTTACATTCAGGCAACAATTTCAGTGTCACTATTCACATTTGCATGCGCTATAAATCTCATCATGACTACCAGTTTAGATGAATATTAATAGCTTCAGACAAGTAAATGATCAAATTGTCTGCTTCATCCTATTATTTCAAGGGTTTTAACTGAACTGACGGTATGATGTGTGGAAAAGAAAATGGTATCACACATGTGCTGACTTGCATGTCTTTTACATGAATGTGATTTTATCTTTAAAACACATGGTTATTGGGTAGGTGCAATTTGGCAGAAGGGAGTATGATTTCATATCATCTGAAAATGTGAATGAATTGTAAGTTTGAATCTTCTTACAGCACGAATTAATATTTGCATGAAAGAGAGAGTGCTCTCTTGAAGATGTCAAGTATCCTTAGGTAAGGTAAAGCATGTAGCATGAAGAAAATATTTTTCTAATTACTCACAATAATGAAATCTTCTTAGACATCCCTTAATCAGAGATGTTCTCATTAACTGTAAATATTAGCTTTAAAATCAATTGGAAACGTAAAAAGAAGTCTTATCAAAAGAAATCCACGTGAATGTAGCTCATTCAGTTTCGCAGTACAAAAAAGCCTTATATTTTAGTCAAGGTATGAGCAGTATTTTTTGTAAGGCAAGAATTGATGCACTCTACCCCATAGCTCGAACCCTGAATCTCTCAGACTGATCTTTTTACCAAAGGTGCAGCAGTATTTTTTGTCAAGTATGCTTGGAGGACCTTGTTGCTATAATTAGAACCAATTAAATTATATGAAGAGGTGTCAGAATCGATGGGGTCCCGGACCCGTCACAAACCGATCGTTTTCACAACAAAACTTCTGTGAACATGCATTAAGAAAGATAGAAGCACTAGATGAGTGAAAGAAAGCAATTGTGGTGTCCATATATAGATTAAGTAAAAATCAGTGTGATAATTAAAGACGGATAAGTTTGCTTACTGTCCTAGTAAAGGTATATTAAGGGAGAGTCTTGACGGAGAAACTGATGGAAGAAACTGGAGGAAGGATCAGTGAGGAATAAGGATTTAGGAAGGGAAAAAGCTGTGTGGACCAGATATTTGCAATTAAAGTAGCAATAGAGAAATATGCAGGTATAGGTGAAAATTTCCATGCATCCTTTCTGGATCTAGAAAAAGCATATGATATGGTCAATAAGAGGTGCTCCTTGGAACATTCTAAAAAGTTATGCTGTTGGAGAATAGCTATAGGATGGAATTAAGGTATTCTATAGGAAGGCAAATGCATGTGTGAAGATGGTAGTGGGAGTGAGATGAGGTTGTGTAATGTTGGCATGGCATTCTAATATTTTTTGCTAAGTGGCAGTATTGTAACCATTGAGGTTAATTTAAAATTCTTATCTTTTTAATTCACAACCTCCCAGATGAATTTCAAATTTTCTCGTCTGCTGTTTCTATATTTAACAATCACACCCTCCTTCTACCTTCACACGGTCATCCCAAATCCATAGAGGGAAGCATGTTTTTCGCAAACCATCCTCTCGACAGGCACATCTGCATCTCTGCAGCCATCCCTCATATAAAGCAGGTTACTATTAGTAGTAGTATTTGCTTGATCTAATTATAATGTATATACAGCACTGAAGAGGAAACTATATAATCAATGCATTCTACTTTTCTAACATGGATAAGAAACCTGGACCCTTACAAAAGCTTTGGAAGGAAAATTTCAATAGTGCCAAAAGGGGAATGGAGAGAATAAATGCTTGGCAAAACATGGCGAGATAGGAAAAGAGAATCATAGAGTAGGGGGCAGACGAAATATGAAAAATTCTTGATAATAATTAAAAGAAAAATGTGGATATTGACAGGACACGTCATGCGGCGAACAGATAATATATGGACTCTTAGATCAAACAGTAGAGGGACTGTTAAAGAATAACACATAGGAACACATAGGAAGAACAAACAACAACAGGCCTGCTGGCCCTTACGAGGCTGTTTGTGATAGAGACTACACTATCTAATCTAGAGTGAAGGATACAGGATAGTAAGGATGAAGGCTTCTCCCACCAGCCACGGCTGGCAGGAAAGGAAGGCCAACCATGCACTATGAAAAAATGCATGGAAATCTTTTAGACCAGACTATCACTACTGTCACTACCAATACTGCTACCACTACTTCCTGGCAAACGATGTCAGGCCACTAGCAACGTCTTCCGAATCGACATTTCGTAAGTTAGGTACATCAGGATGAACTTACTCAAAGTTTGCTATGTTAAAGGATAGTATTTTAGTTGTGGATTGGCTTCTAAATATTTATCAAGTCTATTTTTGAATGTAGTAATTGTTTTACTGTCGATGACATTGGTGGGCAGGGAGTTCCAAACGTTAACGATCCGATTGAAAAAGAAATGCTTGGCTTCGTTTGATATGAATCTTTTACCAGTAATCTTAAAATTATGACGTCTTCTTGTTATATTTGATCGATCAAATGTAATGTAATCTTCTGCATTGATATTATCAAATCCTTTGATTATCTTGAACATTTCAATTAAATCCCCTCGCATCCTTCGTTTTTCTAGGCTGAATAAGTTTAGTTCTTTAAGTCTTTCTTCATAAGGTTTATTTTTCAGCCTTGGAATAATTTTTGCTATTCTTCGCTAGACTCTTTCCAGTTTGTCAATGTCCTTTCTGTAATATGGGGACCAAAACTGTACGCAATACTCAAAATGGGGTCGTACTAGTGAATTATGCAGTTTTAATATGACTTTTTCTGATTTATTTTCGAAAGTACGCCCATTAAAGCCGACCAATCTGTTAGCAGTTTTAACTACCTCTGAGCAATGCTGACTGGGTTTTAAATCGTTTGATATTGTGATTCCCAGATCTTTTTCCTTGTTTACTGTAGAAAGTGGTTTACCATTCATTGAATACTGAACGTGATCATTGTTTCTTCCGATGTGTAGTACCTTGCATTTATCAACGATAAATTTCATTTGCCATTTATTGGCCCAAGACGTTAGTCGATCTAGGTCTGATTGTAAGACTTCTCTGTCAATTGTCGTAGTTACTTTACTGGCAATTTTTGTATCGTCAGCGAATTTCGATATTTTGCAAGTGATCCCGTCATCTATGTCATTAACATATATCAAGAATAAGACAGGACCAAGCACTGAACCCTGTGGTACGCCACTTTTTACGTTTAACCATTGAGAGGAGACACCGTTTAAGATTACTCTCTGCTTACGTTCAGAGAGCCAGTCCTGAAGCCAATTGTAAATGCTACCAGAGATACCGTGAGTCATTAGTTTATTAAGCAATCGTTGATGAGGTACTTTATCAAAGGCCTTTTGAAAATCCAGATATATGACATCTACTGCTTTGCTTTCATCGTACGCGTCAAAAAACATTGTGGAAGAAGTCTAATAAGTTAGTTAAACATGAACGTTTATTACGAAAACTATGCTGTGAGGGTTTTATTATATCGTTGTCTTTAAGGAATTTCACCACATTGTCACGAATAATTGTCTCCATTAATTTACATACAACTGACGTCAGATTGATTAGCCTATAATTTCCGGGTTGTGACTTGTCCCCCTTTTTGAAGATTGGTGTTACATTTGCACGTTTCCAATCTGATGGAACTTTACCATCTCTTAAGGATTTATTGAATAAGATTGCAAGCGGTTTACTGATCTGGTGCTTGACCTCTTTCAAGATTCTCGGGGTCCAGGGGTTTTGTTTGTTTTCATCTTATCGATTTTTTGCAAAACGTCATTTTCTACGATGAGTATATCATTTAAGAAGTTTTCTGTCCTTCTAGTCTCAAGTGGCTGAAACGATGAACAATCTTCTTCTGTAAATACGGATGCAAAAAAGTTATTAAGGATTGTAGCCATTTCGTTTTCGTCATTTGTGTGATTTCCATGTCCTTTAGTAAGTGGACCGATATTACAGGTAAGGGCGTTTTTACTCTTAACAAAACTATAAAATTCTTTAGGATTAGATTTACATGATTCCGTTATATATTCTTTATGGTTTTTCTTGCTACGCTTTATCAAACTCTTAGTATCGCGACGAATTCTGTCAAACTCTACTTTGTCATCTTGATTTTTAGTTGATATGTATTTATTGTACGCGTGTTTTTTGAGAGAGAGGCTGTTTTTCATCTCTTCGTTCCACCATTTTGGTTTCTTCTTCCTTGCTGAACGTCTGTAACGATACAGTACACATACGCTTATAGCTTCATTCAGTTTTGTGGTAAAGGCCTCCCATGACTTATCAATATCTGACTCTGACAACAGTTCACTCCAGTCAGTGTCTTCTAGAATTGTTCGCATTCTGATGAAATTCGCCCTTTGGTAATTTGGTACCTTCTTCTTACTGTCTTTTACTTTTATTCCCTTCATTTTCAAGTTGAACGTGATTATCCGATCATCACTAGAACTGAAAACTGGGCCAACATTTACGTTGCTGACTAGATCTTTACTTGTTGAAAGAATGAGATCAAGAGTATTTAAGTCTCACGTCGGTTTGTGAACGTGTTGGTGTAATTCGCTCTCTAATAAGTTCGTGTACAGGTCGTGTCCTGTATGAGATCTTAATGAAAATCCCCATCTCGTTACTGGCAAGTTAAAATCACCCATAATAATTGTCTCGCATTGACTAATTTTTTCAAAGATTGATTCAAATAGCAAACGATCAATTTCAGCGGTGCGCCCCAGTGGTCTGTAGATCAATCCAAGTATTTTTCTACTTGAGTTACTCTTTAATTCGATAAAAACTGTGTCCACACCGTTGATGGGTTCTGTTTTAATGGAGATCGGATGAAGCGAGCTGTGAATATATAGGATTACACCACCGCCAATTCTGTTCTCTCTTTCACAGCTAAAGATTGTATAACTAGGTAACTGAAATTCTGCAATGTAATCTATGTTCGATGTGTCTAACCATGATTCTGTGACTCCTATGATGTGGTACTGATCCATCGCGGCGAGAGCTTCGAGATCTGTGAATTTATTTCTAATGCTGCGAGCATTTACATAACAAACTTTAATATTTGGATCAGCAGTGGCATTAGTATTTGGATCAGCGGTGGCATTACACGGAGTAACTACGACGTCGTTGCTGCTCTCGTCCGCTCAGCGTTTTTTTGACCTATAGAGAAAAAATTGGTCCCTGAAAAGTCTGCCCAAGCGTGCATCCCCAACGCTGTTTAGGTGCAGTCCGTCGTACTGGAAAAAAAAGTTTACAAAGTCAACCAAAGGATGGTAAAAAAAGGCAGGGCAGTCAGAGAACCAGATATAGTGATAAGATAGGAAGCTTTGCTGAAGTAACCTGGAATAAACAGGAAGTTGATGGATATGAGTGGAAAAAGTTGAGGAAGGCCTTTGTCCTGCAGCATATATATATATATATATATATATATATATATATATATATATATATATTTACTACTAGGTTTTTGTTTAGAGGTCTATGCCTCACAGCCATGGTGGACCACCGCTGCACCACTGTGGTGCCCGACCACAGCAGTTCCTCCCCAGTAAACAGCTTAAGCATCACGAGCCCGGGCGGGGACTCGATCTGCCGACCAAGCGAATGCAAGGCCAGCGCGCTACCACTGTACTAGCCAGGAGGCTATATATATATATATATATATATATATATATATATATATATATATATATATATATATATATATATATATATATATATATATATATATATACACACACATATATATGTATATATATATATATATATATATATATATATATATATATATATATATATATATATACACATATATATGTGTATATATATATATATATATATATATATATATATATATATATATATATATACGTATATATATATATATATATATATATATATATATATATATATATACACACATATATATGTATGTATATATATATATATATATATATATATATATATATATATATATATATATACGTATATATATATATATATATATATATATATATATATATATATATATACACATATACACATATATATATATATATATATATATATATATATATATATATATATGTGTGTATATGTGTATATATATATATATATATATATATATATATATATATATATATATATACGTATATATATATATATATATATATATATATATATATATATATATATACATACATATATATGTGTGTATATATATATATATATATATATATATATATATATATATATATATATATATATACGTATATATATATATATATATATATATATATATATATATATATATATATATATATACACATATATATGTGTATATATATATATATATATATATATATATATATATATATATATACATATATATGTGTGTGTATATATATATATATATATATATATATATATATATATATATATATACACGTATATATACATATATATATATATATATATATATATATATATATATATATATATATATATACACGTATATATATATATATATATATATATATATATATATATATATATATATATATATATATATATGTACATATACCTATATACACAAATAAATATTTTTTCATATACATATGAATATATATATATATATATATATATATATATATATATATATATATATATATATATATATATAATAAGGATGTGTGATATTCCTGTGGCTGTTTTTATTATGTATGGAAGGTGTCATACGAGAGACAAAACCAAAAGTTGGTGATTTTAGAGTGGAAATGTGTACAAATTGTGGTAAATGAGTATTGAATACAATTATGATGTTAGTATATTATACAAGCTGGTAAATGTGTTTGATCGTTTCACCTAAACAATTTAGTGCACTTGTTCACCCTCATCTAGAATATTACACTCAGTTCTAGTCACCATACCATAACAGATATATTGTTAAGCTGGAGAGAATACAAAGAAAAGTTACTAACATGATTCCTTGATTGCAAATCAAGGCTTGCAAGGAATGACTAAAGGAGTTTAACTTATTCAGATTATATAAACGTAGACTTGTGAGTATTTATAATTGTCTACCATCATGAATAGCTAACAATAATACAATGTAAACGTTTAAGAAAAAAAATGATAGACACTTCGCATCAGTAACCCTAATCAATCATTTAATTCCTGCGTAAAAACATTAAATAGCATCTTTTTTCATTAACATCAGTGATAGTAGTAGATGTAGATAGACCTGTTTTCTCACTTTCCTACACAAACTACATGGGAACGCTTTCTCTTTCGGCCAGCTTCAGTTGGAGGGAAGGGAGGAGACTTCATTTTTGCTGGCATTTTGTCTCTAACATGTAGATACCATAGTAGTAGAGTGAAGCCACAAAGACAACCTCGTTAGCTCCAGTAGGACTTGCTTTCTGTTCTTCCTTTGTACTTCTTTGATAGTGTACGTAAAATACAGAAGATGACGGTGAATGTTAATAAAAGTAAGGTGATTAGTGTTTGAGAGAAGTAAAATTGATGATTGCCTATATCTGATAAGAGTTGCATGTCCAAAAGCATGTGAAATTTGGATTAATGGAGAAAACATGGAAGAGGTACAGTAATTTAAGTAACCTCATTCTATCCTGTGCAAGCATTGAAGGTGAAATGAGAGAAAATGATACACAGGACAGGAAAGTAGTTTGATCCTTAAAGTACATGATGAAAAAAAAGGATTGTTAGCATGGAAGTGAAAAAGGACTACGTGATAGTATATTTCCACCAACAATCACTTATGGAAGTGAGAATGGATGTGGAATGATCAATGATACAAGCAGTAGAAATTAACTGCCTGGGAAAGGTTTGTTGGGGAGGGAGAATGGATGGTGAAAGTAATGAAAGTGTGAACAACAAATTAATTATGTCTAACAAAGATAAGTAATGGAATATAGAGGAATTGAGAAAGGATTTCTCCATATAGAAAGAATGCCGGTGAGTGAAATTACAAAGAAAATGTATATGAGTAAGGTATAGGCAGTGATTGCAAGATGACTACCCCTAGTGAAATGGGAGGACTGTGCAAAAGTATGTGAGAGAAAGACGAGGGAGGAGATTGGGAAACTTTGATCATGCAAAGAAGAAATGAAAGGACAAAAATAAATTTAAAAACTCTTTTTTCCGTGGCCATCACCTGGGGGAAGTTCCTAGGAACAGTAGTGTAATAGACAAATAGATTGTATAAGAGAAATGAAGGCATATATGGGAAATTTAGGTGCAAGACTAAAGAACATGGGAGTGGGTTGAGTAATGATAGCGTGTATGTTTGCGGATGACACTGTATTGCTTGCGGAAAGTGAAAGGGGAACCTCAGAGACTGAAGTATGAATTTCACAGGAATCTAGAAATGAATGCAGCGAAAGGTAAGGTGATGGTATTTTGAAGAAAAGAAATAGAGATGTGTAATTTGAGTATGCTTTATACGAGAGGCTAGAACAGTTATGGCTGTAGTCAAGCACACTCAACTGATTCCAGCTTCACTATCACCCAAAAGTTATCTCACTTCCTCACTTCCTAATCTAGAGTGACCCGACCTAGACAATTGAGAACAGGCACTCATTCATATCCAATCAAAAAACTTGTGAGTATTCCCTTTCTTAGTTCTATGTTCATAGTGGTATAGTTACCCAAAAATTTTAGTGTAAAGGTTGGTAATTCTCAGGGAAATCCACACCCAGAGCAAGATTATGTGAGTGCGGGTGGTTATGTTGCCCAGAGTTTAGGTGTTAAAGATCTTTGTTACTTCCCCTGGTCTAAATCAACCCTGCTGCACAATAACTTGTTCTTTTTTATATTGAGACTTTAATAACATTTGTCTAGTCTTCAGGTACTCTTTCTATTTTCTAGGCTAAGTTACATATGACAATTATCTATTCATATATTATTATATCCAAATGTTAACATTTCAATGGTTATCTCATCAATATCAAGAAAGTATTTTTCTTCACTGAATGTTTTCAATCACCATAACAAATTCCTCACTTGCTTTTTGTCCACGTTCTTATACTCTCAGGCATTACACTATTGCCTTTCACTGTCAGATCACATTTTTTTCCCTAAATCTTGTGACCATCTTTTTTTTATATCTTCATTCTCTAAGCATCCTTCTCTTATCCTTCCTTTTCTCCCCTTCATTGTTCCATCCAATTTCTCTTTCTTTCTGTATTTCCCTTTGGTAAATTTTTTTTTGTTCTCTTAAGATCTCCCTCAACTTCCTATGAAAATTTGTATCCATTTGCTTTCTTCAATGACCCATTCTATCCTCCTTTTACAGTCAAAATATCATATTTTCTTCTGTCCCTTACATCATTAGGAGCATTTCTCAAAATGGTCTACACATGCTACCCTCTTCTGTTTGAATTCTTCTTTGACTTCTGGCCATCATGTATCCTCCCTTACATTTCTTCACTTTCACCAACTGTGTGCCTACCATTTGCTCGTCTACTCCATTAACAATATTATGTACTATCTATTTTTTAATGTTCACTATTATATCAATCATGTTATGTATATTAGACAATAAGGCAAATATGTCGTAAAAAGGATCAATAATTTATATTTTCATTAGGTACTCCACCATGCTTTATGACAACTGAGACTGTCAAGATGGGTCATTGGGTTTGTTACATGAATTGTCTCTTTTTCAGGATGTATGTATGCACTGAAGGATTTGCATGTATTTTTTTTTATATAGTGTCTCCTGTTTCTGTTGTTGAAGGCAGTGTAGTATGCTGACAATGCCATAACAACTAATGTCGCATGTCTTGGGCTGTCACAAGGTATCACACCATTCTCTCTTGTGATTTGATATGGGGACACTTGTGAGTGACATTATGTGATCTTTTAATGATTGGAAAATAGCCAATTGACAATGATTAATTTCCTTGTATCATAATTTTTCTATCTGTTTGTCTATCTACATTTGTGTTTCTATCTCCATATTTGTATTAATCGATATGTTTATCTTGATTGTCTTTTGGGAGAACAAATAGTTTTGTGGTACAATGTTCAGCTCATGGCTGAAAGGATGAG